>CAJUYI010001315.1:39059-58577 GCA_910591695.1 Galerucella pusilla
TTTTTTTTCTAATAATTGTATCTCTGAAGAATTGGCCTTATGTCAACGATTTTTATCAACAAAAGGTGATTCTTGAGTAAAAAAAATTTCTCACACAATTTGAGAAGGACATGTGTTGGTTTATGTTGGTCTGTTTGGACTCTTTTGGCATTTTAAGGCCCATCTGTACTATTATACGCAGTCTGCATAGTGTTAGACCGCTAAGACTTATTTCTTTTAGCTGGTGTAAGATGTTCTTTCTGCTTGTATAAGGTCTGGAACTCATCTTTTCATTCTTCTGCATTCTGTTACGTTACACTCGGACAGTGGAGTACGTATTTTTTTGTCATTTTGTCATTAGCGGCGCCACAAATATATTTAATTATATTAAATAAGTCCTAAAAACTAAATAAAACAAAGTTTCTTACAGATGAATGTATTACAAAATATTTATTTGTTCAGGTACATACGGTACATATATAGGATCAAATGAAGTACTACATAAGTAATATTATAAAAAGTACGAAATAAATAAAGCAAAATGAAATAAAAACCCTTAGGATTAGCTTTCATTAATTTTTGTTCATCAACTATGGATAAAAAATGTATTTAAATGTTTCAATAGATAAATTTTGCTTTGTACAGGAATGTAACGTATTTAGGAACATTGCTCAGGGTCAATAGCAGCTCAAAAAGAATGGGAATTTTAATAGGTTTGTTCCAACTAGCATTTAGGAACCGTTTGGGAGTCGTAACTAGTACTGTATAGTGCGCCATCTTGAATTAGAGTTTGACACATCAACTTTATCACCTTCCAGAAGGTAGTTGTTGCGAACGATTCCTAAAACGGTTCTATTGACAGTTGGAACAAACTATGGACGGCAAAAATAAGGAGAAATTATTGTTCGAACACTCACCGAAATAGCGCTAGTGTAGAAAATGGAGATGACATGAATTTAGCAGCTATAAACCGTGTGAAGTATGCTGGGTTGAAAAATTATAAAGTATTTCATATACAATAATAAATATATTTCGAAAAAAGTATTTAAAATGTAAGATATTTTGCATTTTGTATTTCAAATAATTCACATAACTTATAAGGACTGCTAAAGCGTGTAGGGGAGTACTTTAATTACGTGAAGTGTTCAGGTGGGAAGGGGATCGAGCCGAATCTCACCAAATCTCACTTAGGTTAAGGGGGTGCTTGGCAAATAACAGAAATGGCTCTAGCGCACAGTCTCCGAATTTTATAAATTTCCTTATCCTATATGGAGCAGTTAATTTCCTTACTAAATAGTACTATATACAAAAATTTTCACTTTCAATCACGAGATTCGTAAACTGGATATTATTTAAGTAAGTGAGAGGTGTTTACAGAAATAACTACATCGACAGGAAGTAGCAGAAATATTAATGACATGCAAAACACCGTTTAATATTCATATTATAGACGAGAGAGGATATGACAGAAGTACTTTATGCATGCAAAATAGTTTTTAATATCATGTGAAATCCGCAAGTTTTTGTATGCGTCGTAATTACTGATATTACAGGTTTTAACGGAAGGCTTTATGCTTCTGTTTGAGTACCTGAGAAAAGATTTCAATTAAAATTGTCATTAATAAATAGCTAAACTAAATCATCTTGGAATGTAAAAGAATAAGCTGAATTTTGGTTCATTTTAGTAAGTATTACAAAAATGTTGACTCATAAATCACATAATGCCAAAGTTTCAAGGCAAAACCCCCTATTCTCTGTCTCCAAGTGTATTTGCATTTAGTAAGCACCTTCTAAACGGGCAATATTTTTAGTGCAATATGTGGCTGCAATATTGGCAACTATAGCCCAGCCAGCATGACAACATTTCAATTGTAGATGGCTCTGCCATACATATCTCGGAAATATTGTTTACATCACTATAGCCCATTAATGAAAATAATTTGTTTCGTATACGGGATACACAATCGTGCAAGAATGGCTGGCCAAATAATTCGCGTTGTGGCGACTTGTATTGTTTTAAACACAAAGTTAAAGAAAAAGAAGAGTAGATTGTGGATTCGACCTTAGGCGTGAAACTTTAGATTACCTATGTCTAGAAATAAGTCTTGATAACAAGTTAAAACTACCATTTCACTAGTTTACCGCCAGCACTACCGGTTTTCTTCTTTTTCACCTCATTCTTTGCATAAGTTCCCAAGTTTCTAAATTTTTCGCAGGTCTCATCATATACCAAATTCTTCGGCGATAACTGCCCACTCATCTTTTTCATCTTTTCTGTCTTTATAAATTCCGGTTTCCACATTCCATAACTCAGGATGTGAATGTATTTCATTAATAAACTCAATACAATTTTCATTCGACCAAGTATACCTACTATAACCTCCAAAATTTTCATAACAACAACAACAAACGAACACCAAATCAAAGTAAAATTGCAGAGTATTTTCGCTGGCCAAGCGATCGTCCGGCAACTCTTGCTGCAACCAATTAAATCCATAGGCAACACAAAACATGTGTAGCTATTATGGCCGGGACACACTGAAAATATTGTTAATTTATTACCTAGTCTGGCTGTTATTGCTGGCAACGTTGCCAGCCATTGTGTTGATGAAAAGGGTAGAGCATAGAATTTTCTACGTTGCTTTATAGGTGGTACCGTATTTGAGATAGAGGGCGCAGAAGGTGGTCAATCGCGAGTTCCACTCTATTTTAGTTTGTACAAAAACTCAGCTTATTCCGTTAGATTCAAGGTCACTCTGTAGGTATTTAAAATCTTTTGTCATATTTTTGCTGTTTGTTTTGATACTAACAACTAAATACAGTGCGGTCATATATAGTTCCACCCCCTTCATCATAACTTCTAAAAGAAAATATGATGATAGTGATGAAGCAAAAACTGGAGGAGATTGTACTATCATCACTAGTCATCTGACAATTGTACGATAGAGAGTTATCCTTAAAATTTGTAATTGAAACTAAGGTTACCAAATACCTCATTTGGAAGATATTTTAAATAAATTTTTGATAATATAAGACAGGTTGAGTTGCATGCACCTACAATTTTAAGTAATCCCATAAGAAGAAATCTAATGGCGTTAAAACAGATGAGCGCGGTGGCAATTCAATAAAATTGTTCCTCTTCTACCAATCCATCTATTTCTGAAAGATAATTGGTATTTGAAAACAATTTTTATAAAGAAAATTAAAGGCAATTTTTTTGAGGCTAGAAAGTCTAACGTCATCTGTTTCGTATACGTATTGGTTGATTGATAATTAAAATATCTTCCACATGAAGTAAGATAGTAACGCCCTCTAGCACACAATTGAAATCAGAAGCATGTCACTATTAGTGATGATATAGTCAAATGCAGTCTTATCATGCGGGTCATACGACATACTCACCGTTTTTGGTTTTCTTTTATTGCGTTTAATCATAACTTTAAAATAAAATCCGTAAGATGAATAAGATAGACTTCTGCAAGTTTGACGGGAGAAAAAGGGATATTATGTATTTAGTTTCCAGCGATTATAAAAAGTCTTTCACCAGCGAAGTTTTAATTTAAATGTCAGTTATGTCACTTTGACAATTCAAAGTGACAATTTGAATAATAAGAAGCAAATTCGTCAACCAGTGTCCAGGAAACATCAATCATTATTATTTATATATAGAGGACGTCACAGTGCCACTCTGGCCAATAATTTTAAATAGGACCTTATGGCAAGTGATATCTCGTTTGAAAGGCATTGACATTGGCTACATAGCCATATTAATTTTGTTTGGGTTTAAACTAATTTTGACGGATAAATTAAATAAATACCAAAATTATTATTTCACATTTAAATATTGAAGATTTTTCAGTCCGCTTCTGGTTAGTTGTCAAAAAAATTGACGTTTTTAATTTAATAGTATTTGTTGCCTTGCAAAGTTTTTCTGAATAGCTTAAATATTTAATTTTATTATTGTTTAACGAGACGTTTAAGAGTTTAAATAGACAAAATGGTACGTACTCAAGCCGACAAAATAGCAGCTCTCTTAATAATTGGTAAATCTAGGAAGAATCTCAATTAAGCGGAATGTTTATTTAATGAGTGATACCTAGATCGCCCTATCTCGAGAACTTATTTGAGGGAGCTTCTTCACAAGTTTGAAGCAACAGGTAGTGTTCAAGATGCCAAGCGATCTGGTCGACCAACATTTAGTGAGGGTAAACCCTACTTCCTCTCCAACTAAAGTTGCGTCTATCTGTGAAGTTAGTAAAAGTACAGTACAGAGAGTGTTGGCTAAAAATAAATTTCATCCATACAAGTTAAAAATGGTGCACCACCTTTCGGATGACGACCCCGACAGAAGACTCGAATTCTGTGAATGTACGACAAATAAAATCGGTCAAAGCCCTCATTACACAAAAACAATTTGTTTTAGTGACGAAAGTACTTTTTCCTCAATGGAAATGTGAATACACAAAATGTAAGGGATTGGAGTGAGACAAACCCTCACACCTTTCGTGAACAACATACCCAATTTCCAGAAAAAGTCATTGTTTGGGCAGGTATTTTGGGAAACCACATAGTTGGTCCTGTCTTTCTAAATTCAAATTGAAATGTTGAAGTGTATCTGGAGATGTTACAAAATGCAATTGAACCGTTAATTCTTGAAATTCTAGAAGATAATCCAGATGAATTCGGCCATCTGGAAATAACATTTCAACAAAATGGTGCTCTTGCACATTATTATGGTGCCGTAAGACGTAACCTGGATGAAGAATATCGAGGTAGATGGATCGGCCGGCGAGGTCCTATAGAATGGCCACCTCGGTCACCAGATCTGACACCATCAGATTTTTTCTATGGGGGTACTTGAAATCCAAGGTTTATACTACGGCACCAGATAGCATTGGCGTTTTGAAATAAAGAATTATTGAAGAATGCAATGCAATTTCGGCTGACACATTCGGACGAGTACGACAAGAGTTTACTAATAGGATGTATTACTATCAGGAAGTAGACGGAGCACATTTCGAATACTTGCTATAAGAATCCATTGTTGATATTTGAGAAATTAAATTTAAAAAAATAATTTCAATAATTTTGGTATGTACATATCAATGAAAATCAATGTTTATTAAGAAATTATTAGGAGATACATCTTCTTAGATTATATACATACCTGTACGTACATACTAAAACGTTCATGCTTGCATAAATTTGACTTGTAGGTAATTTTAATATAATGAGTCGGTAGTCCGGATAATCGCGAATCCGTATAACTGAGAGCCGGATAATCGAGTTTCTACTGTATTTATTCAATTTATTCGTCAAAATTAGTTTAAACCCAAATAAAATTTATATGGGTATGTAGCCAATGTCAATGCCTTTCAAACGAGATATCACTTGCCATAAGGTACTATTTAAAATTATTGGCAAGGGTGGCACTGTGACGTCATCTATTACTATAACGTCACCTGTTACCATTCGTAGAGAAGTTTACAACACTTTATTTTCACCCTCCAAATTTTATTAATGTGAGTGTAGCCGTTCAAAAGATACGAGGGGGGTAGGGGACTTTTTAACAGCACTGTATCCAAACCAATCATCCAGCACAATCATACATATTTTCTAACCTCAGAAACATTCAAATAATACTTATTTCTGAGGCTTTACAATATCATTTTCAGTCGTTGACAATGATACAACATTGTCTAAAATAATAAACCTAAAAATCTTCAATATGAAGACTTCTATAAAGTAAAAACTTTAAAAGAATTTATCTATATTGATTAAATCAAAGACTCCTTCGTTTTTAACTTTCCTAAGGGGTGGATTAAATTTACTAGCTAGTGGTGAGTCTGTAACGTCTATTATTCGGGGGTAGCTTCCGTTGGAGAACATTTCTTCGCTTAGTCTGTAGACTCCTGTATGGACCAGTGATAGATAAACAAGATTTTTTAAAGACGCAAAACTGTTGTCCGATATGTGGAAAATAACGTTGGAGTTTAACACCAAGTTTCTCAAGTTCGGTAACTTGCTGAAATTATTCGCGAAAATCTGTTCAATTCGATTGTCGCTCAAAATTAAGGTCGCTAAAGAAGCGGAATTTAAAAAAATTCTGTTTTTAAAACGGATTTTGTTACATGTCAAATCTAATTTTTCCAAATTCGTATTTGCTTTAAAAGTATTTAGATCTAAGGTTGTTAGGTTGTTTCCTGACAAATCTACCGTTTTCAATTGATCCAATTGTCTGAAAGCCTTTCTATGTATGGTCGTTAGTTGATTGTGATGAAGTTGTATCCTTTCTAGAAGTACGAATCCGTTGAAAGAAAAAGCACATGGTGGTAAGTTATAGAAAATATTGTAGCCGTAGTTAACAGCTTTAACGTGGGCGGCTCCTCTTGGAACTGTAGTCAAAGATTTGGCCATCTCTATAATATAAGTCGGTGCTTGAGTTGCCGACTCTAAAACTTCTATATGTTGATGTTTGGACGAAGCGGCTGATCTAAAAGCAAAAGAAAATAATGTAAAATATATGTATGTAGTAGAAGTGAGGGGGCGCAATAGATCTTTTAGGTCTTCGTGAATGTCGCTCCAAAATACATACATACATACTATCTATAATGTTTTTGTGTGAATAAAATTGTAAAAGACTCCAATTTCGAGTACTCTAAGTTGTGCTTACAAGCTGCGTCGTAAGCTCCAACGAAATTTGATGTTAGATAGACTTTCCGATCTAACCATTACCAGACTTGGAAAAAATGCCATTTAATGGTACACAGACGGCTCAAAAGCAATAGAAGGAACTGGAATAGGAGTGTTCGGGGCAGGAACAAAACACTTCCAAGTATCTTTCAAGCGGAAATCCACGCCATAAGAAAGTGCGCCCAGTTCAATTTTGATAAAGGATACAGAAGACGGAGGATTATCATAATGTCGGATAGTCAAGCAGCCATTAAAGCACTGAGCTCTTGTGTAATCAGTTCCAAAATGGTGTGGGAATGCCTAGACAAACTCAATAAACTAGGCGAGAACAATACAGTCACCTTACCTTACTATATGGATTCCAGGACACACTGGAATAGAAGGAAATGAAATAGCAGATGAACTAGCAAAGAGGGGGACTAAAATACCTTTATCTGTGCCTGAACTCTTTTTCGGAATCAGCCCCAATGTAATCTTGGAAGAAATATGTAAAGCCGAGAAAAAGAGAAGATCTGACCATTGGAAAGATCTACTAGGACTTATACAATCAAAGACTCTTCTAGGTGACTACAACCTGTTGAGATCAAATGAATGCATAAGTCAAAGTAAAACTGCGCTAAGATTTTTAACAGGGATCCTAACAGGACATTGTCGCCTGAATGGGCACCTGAAAATGATCAAAATAGTGGAGGAAGGATTTTACATTCAAATTTATATTTACATAACGCACAACTCAATTCAAAAGTTGACGTGTCTCGGCATTTTCTAAAATAATGACATAAAGAATTTTATTCCATAAGTGGTTTCCACACTGTATAAATATTTTATCGTTATTTATTTCCAAACCTTGTTTTTCCATTAACAAAATATCATCCATTCATCATTTTTTTATATGAAAAAAGTTGTAAATTCGACGTCTTTTTAAAGTACGTACACATTATAATTTTATCATTATTTATAAATGAATGAAAATGTTTTCTGAAAGTTCAAGGATATAATTTGATCGATATAATATTGGTTAAAATAAAAAAAAACAATTAACACGAAAACTCCCGAAAAATATATGTTTACTTAAAATTTAAACAATAACATAATAACAATATGATGAAATTTGTTTTACAATATATATGCCATTTTTATCAATTATTACTTAATATGAAAAGACAAGAGTTGTAAATAACAAAGATTTAGTCTAACGTATTGCATTTTGCAAAATATTTGTCTAACCAAAATATTTATTTTATTATTATATCAGAGAATTCGTATGGAAAGTGAAATATTAAAAGTCTTGGAGCTCTATCTCCATTATTTACAATTTAAATTCAACGCTGAAACTGTATTCTACTATATTCTCAACAAAATTTCAATCTGTAGAAACTGATTGGCATAGGTATAGTAGTACCTTTTATACTCATCCTCAAGTTTAAAGGATCACTACTTATATAACTTTAGTTTTTTACGTTAGGTTGGAGCGACCGGGGGTCGCGGCGCAAAATATCTGAACGTTACGTTACGTTGCTGCGTTATGTGCCTTAAGCGCGAGCGCTCTAACCTCAGTCTCTCTCTCTCGTCTGCGAAGCAGCGATTCATAGGCTCCAGAGCTAGTCTCTTGGCGCAAAATGTTGATTGTCAGCATACATTGTATTATTAATTACAGTTAATAGTTTTCTAGCTTCAATATGAATTAAATTATATAATTTTTAGAAATTAGTGAACGTGTATAGAGTGTATAATATAACATATAGTTTGGCAAGTTTATCTGAAGCTACGGGGCGTCGGTAAGAGGCGAGGAAAAACATGGCGTATATCTGTCAAACGTACAAATGGCGTACGGTACCTATTTTACCAAGTAAAACTGAAATTACAAAGGTAATTGACAATACCAACACCACTGGATAAATCAATATCAGTCAATTGACGAAGTGAGAGGGAAGAACATACGCACGCGCTTGCCAATAAGAAGTCACCTGGTCGATAAAAATCACCAATTATGTAATCGGAGGGTGTGGTCATTATGGTTTTCGTACAACGTTGCCAGAGCTTTAAGAAGCCCATAACAAATTTGGAAAAGAAAATGGCAATACATAAGTTAACAAAATTTATATCATATTTTTTATCATTATACTACTGTAGATTTTTGTTAAATGAAGATTCATCCAGAGTAAAATGAATTCTTATATTAATATGTGTATTTATTTATTGATTCAAAAAATTTTATTATTGCTTAAAAGGAACTAAAGTTGTTACCGTGTGTCCCTCGACACGTTCTTCAATTTTTATTGCAACAAATAATGTCAATCAAAAATTTATGATACAGAGAAATTTTCCACCCAAAAATCACATTATTTTCTTGAATCAAAATTTCATATACAGAGTCATGTATCTATCTATCTATCTATCTCCGTTGAAATAGTTTCCTATCAACGTAAATTTGTATCAGCCCCCGTACCAAACACTGCATCTACATAGTTTGATAAAAGTCCGGAACCGGACAAATATCGAAGAAAATTTAAATGTTTCGGAAAATCTTTTTATACCATAAATTTCACTCCAACTTAAACTATAATTTGAAAATATTTTGAAATATACAGGGTGTTTCAATAAAGAGTGGCGTATCAAAGTTATATTTTTTCCTATATTTATTTGCATTTTCTGAATGCCCCTGAAAAATATAATACTCCTTCAAATGGTTCCCTATACCTAAATACAGAGGGTTCCGAGTTATGCTGACTTTTTTAAAAATGTGAACATTTCGACAAAAATTAATAACTTATTGATATAACAGATTCAAGCAAATTTTCTCTTACATCTAAATAGTTGGACATTCGTTGAATGTATTCCACGATTGAGTACTAAATATCTCAGAATTTTCAGTTTCATTATTAGATCATTCAATGTGCAGCATCAGGCTTATTTTAAATGGAACACCCTGTATTTTAATAATTCATCATATTCAAAAAAATATCCTCTTTCGAATGGTATAAGGATGTCCTATACCTAGGTATTATACTTTTCGTGCAATTTACATTTTTCTTAAATTTTATGCTAAATCGATTTCAAAACATCTGCAATTCTCTCTAAATTTCAAACTAATGATCTTGGCATAGTGGTTGTAAGAAAGTAAATAGATCATAGAAAATATAGGGTTTTGCTATCCTATACCGAGTGGTTAAAAAGAAAAACTCTCACAGAAAAATCACTATCCACTTGGAGAGACATTTTATGAAATAACAAAATATAAAGTATATAATATAATAAAGTATAAATCAACAAATTGTGATGGCAGTATTTAGCGCGACCCCTGTATATACGATACACGTGTTTTTCAGCGTCCGTTTTGAAAGTGCCGACTTGTAATACTTTTTGAACGGTTTTTTTACTTTTTAATTACGGCAAAAAGTTACACACACTGTATAAATTGTAAACGGTTTCGATTTAAATGACTGACAATGATAAGAGCGCTAAAAATAGTGTAACCTCAAAAAAGCCATGCATATATGATTAAAATGTCAAATAGCAAATAATTGTTCAAAGAAAAAACGTAACAATTCGCAGAAAATTGAGAAGTATGATTACAATATTATTTGGATAACCTCCAAATTTGTATTTACATATATTTTTAATGGAAGCGTGCGCTGTTTAAGCTCACAACTTCGAAATAATAAATTTGGCACTTACATTGACATATTGTATGAAAAAACTATTAAAAAAATCGCACATAAATCCATTTTTTCGGTATTTAACAGCACCACATTTGAAAAAGCATGCAGGCACGTATATCTTCTGGTAACATTTAACTTTATCTTTCAGTTGCGTCACCAGATAGCGTTAAATTTGAAAAACATTTTGATTTAACAACTACTGCCAGTCTTAAACACCTTATAATAAACGTACTTGGAGGTTGAAAGGTCTCGTACGTATTATTAATACGCCGTAAACTATTCACAACACTGTAAGCTATTGTTTGTTGATTTTGTTTCTCAAAAAAATGCATTTTTGAATTGGAACTTTGCTTTATAAATATTTAAATAAGGTTATCAAGGATTTATCTGGTTGTATAACACTGTGTCTAATTTCGAGATAAAACAACATAATTGTATATATATAAGTTTAACATTGTCACCCGTCAACATTCAATTTTTATTTATAGAAAGGTTTTGTTTGCGTATTTTAACGATATGTCACTGAATACCAGTGGCGGCTCGTGGCCACTTTTAACGAGGAAACAAAGGACAAAGTAATTGACAGCTCCTCTCAAGGTCATACCACAGAATACACCAGTCAAACAAAAAACGAAAGCCGGCGTAAATCCTTTGTTGTTTGGGGGGCAAAATTTCGTGACCTTCAAACTGACGTTGACATATAACGGAACTGGTTGACGAATTTCCGCTTTTTCATTCATTCTCGAAATAATATATCAGATTAAGTACAATTTTTTTTTTGCTTGAGGATGCAAAATACCGGAAAATTGCTTCTTATTATTCATATTGTCACTTTAAATGGTCAAATTCACAAAACTGACATTTAAATAAAAACTGCGCTGGTGAAAGACTTTTTAGAATCGCTGAAAACTAAATACATATCCAAACAAGAAGGATCAATAAAACTCAAAGTCCAAACCACAAATTTTAATATTGTCCACCAAAAGGACAAATTGTTCAGCAACTAGTTCCGGTACAAAATTACCATCATCAGGCTACAATAGAAATGTTATACTTATCAAAAAAGATCTCATGAGATAATGTTAAAAGTTGAGACAAAATACTTCAATATTATTGAAATAAGATGAAAATTTTTTTGACATTAAAAATATCAACTACAAATTATTTTATTTTAAGTCTAAAGTGATATTAATATATAAATAATAATACAGTTACCTTAATGAAACATTAACAAAAGGAAGAATTTGCCATCAATCCATATTATAGATTAGACAAGTAAAAGTGGTTCAGAAAGAAAATTAAAATTATTAAGGAAACATGAAGGATTATTGTGAGAATTGTAAAATTGCAAACTTGGAGACATTGAATAATTTAGAAATTTTTTTTTGTGGTTTGGTTTGGTTATTGATCCTTCTTGTTTGGATTTTTTACAACCACATTTGAGAAATAGATGAGCTCTTGGAGTTAAATACATATCCTTTTTTCTCCCGTCAAAATTGCATAAGTCAGTCTTATTCATCTTACGGATTTTATTGGGAAGTTATGATTAAACGCAATAAAAGAAAACAAAAACGGTGTTGAATCGTATGACCCGCATGATAAGACTGCGTTTGAGTATACAACATGTGTGAAAATATAAAAGCAAGTTCATCTTAAGCATAAGCAAATTTCGTGTCACCCTGTATACAGTGCAATTTGAGATCTTCTTTTTTTAAGTAGGCTGAAAAATTTAAATTTCTTTTGAACGCTTAAAATTACGAGGTAAAATGAAATAAATTATTTGAAACACTGTAATGTAATGTATTACTTTTATCTATCAACTGCCTACTTTTTTATTTATAAAGGGCAAAAGTCAACAATTTACGTTTTAGTTAACTTATAATTTAAAATTATTCGTAACTGAGATAAAATTAAGTTTTACTTACGCAATATCCTATAAAATTTTCTTTAGGTAACGGTTAAATGTAGTGTCTAAGCCGGGATGACAAAAATGAATATTTACCCAACACCCTGTATCCTTCAACCGAAAAACAAAGAGCTCCAGACTGAACACTTGCAGGTCGCAGCTGTGTCCCTGCAAACGTATCTTTTCCTTCCCTATGTATACTTTCTATGTGTGCCCTTCCTAGTCTATTGGGCCCGGTGCTGTCGTAACACCGTGAGAGTATTTCTGCTAATAATAACCCCATAACAACATTGGAAGACCGATTAATGAACATGAACACCCGGTTTAGTATGTACAGATTGTCGGATGGTTGTATAAAAATTCTTTTTAGATTAAAAGCAAATTTACGTATAGTACAGGGTTATTGGTTATAATTTGACCACCCATTTATTTCTCTTATGCATACAGATACAAAAAAAAGTTTGAAATAAAAGTTGTGGGAGTATAAATGGATTTTAATAAAATATACTTTGTACACCATTCTAAGGGCCTTTGTCATTGAATATAAATAAAACAACTCTATGCCCGTTTGAAGCTATCTCCAGGGAGGTTCGGGAAGTGAAAGCAGAAATAAGTGCAAATTCTTTCTTTTATGGTTGGTTTTATTTTCCTGAAAGTGAAGCTAAATTAAGGCAGTCCCTCAAGCGGTAAATTTATAGATTGTTTATAATCTAGTATATAAATACATATTTATATTTACAAGAAGAGGCCAACAGATACTGAACCTGCACCTAATTGTAATATACAAAAAAAAACGGTAGGACAATTTTTATATAGTATGATTGCAGGCAATGCGTAAAGCTTTTCAAATAAAACCTATATATCTACCAATTCTAATAAATTGCATGCTTATTTAACTTAAAAACTATAGTTCGCACTATGGATACTACTCATACTCCTAAAGATATTGAAGCCACGCATAGCCAACTATTTTTTTAGCTCAATACTAACTTAAATACTTTAGGAGCTCAATGTCCATTATATTGGAAAGTATAGAAGCTAGACCTATAAAAGTATATATTTTTGTTGTAAGAAAAAAAGCCCTATCCGAATATGTCATAATATACAGGGCGTTCTATTTAAAAAAAGATTTTTCTTCATTATACCCCTCAATACAAACACTCTACTGGTGTACAAAGTATATTTTATTAAAATTTATTTATACCCCCACAACTTTTATTTGAAACTCTTCTTTGTATGTGTATGCATAAGAGGAATAGAGGGATGGTCAAATTGGTTCATTTACATATTTTTTTTATTTTACCATTAGGAAGAGCACATCATTTTGAGGCTCTGTGCAAAAAATTAGATGTCAGCGAGAGTCCTAAGTCGCCTAAAAAAATTATAAACATTAAACAACGCTCCTCTCCGAATTTCAGGCGTTGCGTCATCGCATATGAAAACTCCACAGTACTTTGCTTGTTTACATGCTCATTATTTTTTATTTTACGTTTTAGCAAACTCTAAACAGTGCTGTGTTTGTGAAATAAGAACGTTTAGACATAATTTAAACTATTGACACAATGGACCAGAACCAGAGTAAAAAAAGCTATAAATATTGTGCGGTTCCAGAATGTAAAAGTACTACAATTAAAAATTCTAACAAAACATTTATTTCTATTAATAAAGATGCAAAAAAATGGAATGGGTGAATCCATATTGAGAGGGTTATTGAAAAGCACATGCTTGTATTAATCTAAATTTATTAAAAAAAGTAGATAATATTGTTCTTATAGCTTGTGGTGTTATTAATGTTCAAAATTATTTAATAAAATAATGGGTCAGTTCTTCACAAATTAAATTTTATTAAATACACTGCTTTTTTCCAAAAAACAGGTAATCTTTTTCAGTAGATCATCAACAAAACTGGCGTATATTATATATTTTAAAAGAAATTATTTTATTTGATTCAAAGTCTGGATCAGCTCTAACAAATATAATTTTTTTTACCAGTGAGGTGCATGTGAATTTGAATCTGATGTAAACATTTGGAACCAATATTTAATTAATTTTTCAATTTCCACTACACATTCATCAAAAATAGCATTTGGAGAAGCTCCTTTAATTGGGCAGTCTGCAGTTAAAAAAATTCCATTTTTTTTTATTTTTTTGAAATTAGTTTTTCAAGAATTTTAAGTAAGTTTTCAGTATTGTAATATCTAAGCCTACTATTCGTAATTTATCTTTTTTTTTCTTCTTAAATGTGTTCTGAAAGACTATCATTGATCACCGCTTGATTTGAAATCACCCTGTATATCATTTGAGAGAGAGCATGTATTTATGAAAATATTGACATTTTTAATCATTCTGGCCGGCAAACAGCCAAAAACGATGTGTCACATAGTATAAAATTATAATTTAATAAATTCGTGTTTTTTATTAAAAAATATCATAATCACTAGCAAGTCCACTTCTGGAAGATTTAATGAGTCTGTTTTTTTTTTAAATTAGGTCCACACATTTTATTTTATTAACACGAATATTTTGTAAGTAATTCAAAATAAATAAATTCTACGCGAGGCACGTTACAGTCAGAAGCGTAATGTTAGTGCACATTAACTTTCATATGCGGTGACGTCACAGTCATAGTCTTCTCCCCGCTACGGTATGCTTTGTTTAATTGGTTGTATTAGGAGAACGACATATTCTATTGACATGAAATTTTCAGAATCATATTTTTATCCTTAGTACTTTGTTTTACGACAGTTAAAAATGATTGAAGAAATTTTAGTAAACGAGCCCATTCTGTACTAAACGTAAATTTGCTTTTAATCTAAAAATATTTTTCATAAAACCAGCTTCTTTTTCTAACTGAAAATACTTGAGAACTTTCAAAATGCTGATGTTTTCCCGCGTATCTAGATATTTTTATATTATTTAAATAAATATAACAATAAGATTAATATTCACTTTTCATAAATAATAATTGACAACAAAGAACAGACCTGACGAGAGCTCAGTGGGACATTAGAAAAAGAAGTGAGACACATTGCTGCTACGATGATATTTTAGATCGTGAAATTTCTCCCGATTGTTAGGTCGCGCTTTCTTGGATTGTAAACATCAACTAATCAAATTTTTTAAGTCAAAGTTTAGGGTTAATACATTTAAACGGTTCATTCTTGTGATATTTTGATTAGGATTAATCACAGAACTGCCTTTTTTCCATTTTTTACAAGGACATTAACAATCGATGACGCATACCAAAAAAGTTATTATATGAACTCTATATCGGAGTTTCCAATATATAGATAAATCTCAACTCAATTTCAGAACTCCCTGTAGACCGAATTATAATATAGCGTACTTGATCCAAGTACATAATGAAAATACTTGACAGATGTCCTAAAAGAAAGTAATATCTTTTGTTTTGTGAATAGTGCTTAACTTATGTCCACCCATATTGCCAAAACAACCAATCACTTCTGCATAAAAAAAGAAAAGAGACCGTTCCAATCCGTATCAATAGACAACTGCCGTTGTGACAGCCGTAATGCACTGATAACTGAAATGAATGAATGCATGTTTGTGGAGATGGGTGATAAACTATGGAAATAATCGTTCTGTTGTAACAGTTATTTTTATTAGAATGTTTTTTTTGGGAAAATGTTAAAAATTTAGAAGGTTTCAAATGATATAACACACACGCATAAATTGCCTTACCCTAGAATTCCGAAGGATTCGAAAATTGATTTAGTTCCGGATCGCTTATTCTTCTTCTTTACAGGAGATTTTGAGTGCCTCCTAAAACAATTGGAGAAAATCACGTGTCAATAGATGGCACTGAATTTTTCAATATGGCTGCTATAAGGGTGAACAACAAAGGCACGCGGCCGGTCAGCTGATGGCATGACAGTAGTCTGTCACAGTTTGTGAAGGTGTTTAGTTCGTTAAAATTTTTATTAAACCTAAAAAGTTTTTATCTCAGAAAAGCACTTTCAATAGCTATATTTCTTTACCATTTATACTCAAATTTTAAATCACAGATTTTAAATGACACAACAAAATTATTGGCATCTGATTTTGTTGTTCACCTTTATTGAAGTTAAAAAGGAAATTAACAGATGTCGCCCACTTCGTAGTTTTCGCCAATAACAAATGCCATAACCTACAAATGTTTTGTTTATGTGGTTTATTGTTTTGTGTGTTTATTGATTTCCGGATTTTATTAAAGTATTTGTGGTAGTATTTTTTATTAGTTTTATGTCTTTTAAAAGGTAAATAACAGAAGCACACTTTCTACTATAAAATAACACAAACAACTACTAAAAACTGAACGTGGATGATGTAAATTGACAACTGTCAAATTCTTCTAGTTGACTTTCACTTTGTCCTAATCAACTTGGATAGTCAAGTATTATTTAACAACAGAACATACTTTGCATCTGGCAACAAGGCTTCTGCAATTGGTTTAAAAGCGGTTTATTCAAATCTAAAAAAAATTTTAAAACTAAATTTCATAAATATTTATAACTTTTTATTTCATAATATGAATTCACTTGTTAATTCATACCCATTCTTAGAAAGATCTGTTCCCATCTCAAATATTGAGGCGTAAAACTCGTCGTAAGTTCGGTTTCATTATCCAGTGTAATCCGCAATATTAGGGGCGGATATGCTGTTTGAACCATTGTTAATCTTTGTAGTAAACTTAAGTTTAATGAACACTGACACGTGACACTTGCACGTTCTGTGATTGCACATTTTCAATGTTATCAGATAGCGATATCTGATATTAAGTCTTGCGTTACACTGGGTTCATTAAATCGTACAAGACGCCTTAGATAAGACGTTGATTTATTGACCAATGGATTCGTAATAATATGGTAAAAACATTGAAATTTTTTACTGGAAACAAAATAAGCATGAACAATAATAGTTGTACAAGAAATATTTCAGTGAGAAAATATTTATTATACATATAGTCAAATGAAGTCTTATCATGCGGATCATACGATTCAACAAAGACATACTCACCGTTTTTGTTTTCTTTTATTGCGTTTAATTATAACTTCCAAATAAAATCCGTAAGACGAATAAGACAGACTTATGCAATTTTGACGGGAGAAAAATAGTACAATGTTTACCGGGTAGGAAAAGCTTAACATTCCTGGACGACTGTGAAGATTGCTAAGTCGAGGCGCAAGCCGAGACTTAGCAACACAGAGTCCAGGAATGTGGCTTTTCCTACGAGGTAAACATACTATTTTTCCGCAAATCGTTTAAAATTCGACAGATATTGATTGATTTAAAAAAAACGCGATAATTTTATTCCCAAATAAATGGTGCTTTGAAATTCCTAATAAAATTACTTGGGTTACTATGGAAACGTATTGAGGTTGAATTGTCAAACTTGACGCTTATAAATTTAATTGCTGGAGTTCTCGAAAGTAAAATGATAAGTGATGATGAAATTTCCATTCCTGGGACTCCTCCAGAGCTGGTTGAGGCAGTGAATACTGCTTCATTAGAATTATTGCCAAAGAAATCAAGAGAAAAGTACGAAAATGCATACAGACGTTTTATGGATTATCGCATGAGTAAAAATACGAGTTCTTTCTCAGAAAATGTTGTAATGGCATACTTCCTAGACCTTTGTTTAAAGATGAAATCTTCAACATTATGGGCCAATTATTCAATGCTGAAGTCAACCCTTGCACTTAAACACAATGTAGATATATCTACATACTCAAAACTTCGTTCTTTATTGAAACGGCAAGCTCAAGGTTATAGGGCAAAGAAATCTAAGATTTTAACGAAGGAAGAAATTGAAAAATTTATCCAGGAAGCTCCAGATAAAGAAAATTTAATGATTAAGGTAATTTACAAGGTTTTAATTTCTATTTAGATTATAGCTTTATTTATTTTTTAGGTGGCTGTAATATTTGGTATTTCTGGGGCCTGTAGAATGGATGAGTTAGTCCGAATGACTGTACACGATATAGAAGACTTAGAATCTAAGCTTTTAATCAGCATACCTGATTCGAAAACCAACAAACCAAGATCATTTGTAATTAATCAGATCTACTTGAATGTTTATCGAAAGTATGTTTCGTTAAGACCAGAAAATATGAACAGTGACCGATTTTTCTTTAAATATCAAAGCGGAAAGGGTTGTAGACAAGTGGTAGGAATTCATCAATTTAGAAAAATGCCCAAAATAGTTGCTACTTATTTGAACTTGGTAAATCCGACAGAATATACTGGTCACTGCTTTCGTCGGTCTTCTGCAACAATATTGGTTGACTCTGGTGCCGACATAACTAGTTTAAAGAGGCATGGCGGATGGAAGTCATCAAACGTTGCTGAAGGATATATCGAAGAATCGCTTAACAATAAGGTTGAGGTGGCAAATAAAATTTTCACAGTACAAAATATTCAACAAAATGACCCTACCACCCTGCATGTTGTCCAAAATGTTTCTCATAGTTCTAAGAGTGTTCCTCCAATGTTCAATAATTGTACTAACTGTCAAATTACTGTAAATATAACAAATTGATCTTAAAAATGTATTCAGCAATGACTTGATGTTTTCAAAATATAAATTAATTCCTTATAAGCAATGTGTTTTCAATCATTTATGTAGAACACTAACAACTGTACGGAAATATCATTTCCTTACAGTAAGGAAATGACATTTCCTTACAGTAAGGAAGTCCTGACTTTTTCTTCAAGAAATTTTGACAGGAATGTCAAAATTTCCTAGCGATTTGCGGAAAAGGATATGTATTTAGTTTTCAGCGATTCTAAAAAGTCTTTCACCTGCGAAGTTTTTATTTAAATGTCAGTTTTGTGACTTTGACAATTCAAAGTGACAATCTGAATAATAAGAAGCAATTTTCCGGTTTTTTGCATCCTCAAGCAAAAATATGGTACTTATTCTGATAGATTAACCAGTGTGCAGGAAACCATCAACCATCATTATTTTCTCCGGGTATATTTGTAATCTCACATTTTGGTGACCTCTGAGTCTTTTGATTTGATACATATGGTTAGTGACCTTTAAACTAGCACGATAAGAGCGCTTTTGACTGTACAGTTTTTTGTAGATGTTTGTACAGTTTTTTAGCAATATCTCTTTTCCCACTCGATGATGGAAATAACCATATAGTAAATAAAAGTAGAGAAAATTTCCTATAATTTATGTCATTTTTTGTAAAATGAATAGTTTCGGAATGCGACCGCTGCAAAGTCTATCATCAAAATTTTTATTGAAGCCATTACAATTTCAATTCGATT
>CAJUYI010001316.1:223-26244 GCA_910591695.1 Galerucella pusilla
CTGTCACTGTCACTGTCACTGTCACTGTCACTGTCACTGTCACTGTCACCGTCACCGTTACCGTCACTGTCACTGTCTTGTTAACCTACCTGCTAACTAGTTAACCTTTGACCTCCTCACCTGATGCTAAAGGGTATAAGGGAAAAGAATGCTGACCTCGACCTTGTGAGGTTTGGACTGGTCCATAATCCCCCTTTTTTGTGTTTTGGTACTTTCAAGGGGTCACTCTCTTTGTGCTCTTTGGGAATAATTCCGGATCTAGCCCAGCTACAATTGTAACATGTTATTCATGCTTTTCAATTGCAGCTATCGGATTCCCTTCCATCGGGAAAAAGAATGAAACATTGAGGTTACTGGTCTCTAGTAAATACCCGTTCTTTTATCTTATTGACCTGGTCATCATGGAAGTCTCGTATATCAGATCTCTTTTATTCATGGTCTTATTCACGGTCTTCTCCGTAGACCCATTTATAGTCTGATTCACAGGCGTCATCATCACCCTTCATCTTCATCTTTCCAGACTTCTTCAGAGTACTCGTTAACACAATAAAAATAATTAACAGATAGAACTACCAGTGACAGAGAATTCAACAGTAGAGGGCCAGCTTTCTTGGTCTAGTTCTTTCAACCAATCGGCTACACACCACCTGGTACATTGCAAGTAGGACCACTTAAACTGTCCTGTGCTTGCTGCCTGTTGGAACATTATAGGTGTCTCAGATAGATTGGAGACCACATTCACAGAGATTATTGGTTATATCGCCGAATTCGGTAGGAAGTTTAAGCTTCCTATACTCCGCTGAAATTAAGAATTGTAACTTTTTGTGACTACAGCCTGTAAGCTTTTCAGATGATACCTCTCAAAACTAATCTCCCAGTCTAATTCAAATTTATACTCTTGGAATCGATTCTACATACTAGACTTGGTACCTTTTCATTATTGTAGATCTTTTTTTCCTCTTATTTTTTGGGAATCAAACCACAATAATTTTTTTTATATTTTTATTTCGACGTTTCTGTAGCGTTTCAGCTACCTTTGTCAAGATTAACTAATAATAAAATAATTTTTGGTCCCTATCTGACACAACGAAAAAAAAATATGACAACTAGACAATCAATAATATTTTGAAGTTTAAGACTATAATAAAAACCAAATAAAGTTGCGTTTACGTAATCATTGTAAACATTTGCAGCGTTGTCAGATTGTACTCGAAATATGGAAATTAACAGAAAATAACTGAATATCTTCTGTATGTTCCTTGTGGTATATTATTCATTCTTTTTTTAATTTCTTGGGAAATTAAACCTCAATATTTTTAAATTCTTTATTTCAACGTTTCGGTAGCGTTCCATTCAGGCAAGACAGAATATGCCTGCACCTAAATATTTCACTAATTGCCAAGTTTTTGGACCCCGAACTAATGTATTCAAACCTACAGGCCAAACTCCAAAAAATAACCCTGAACCAATGTCTGTTTCTACCAGAAATCCCACTATTCAAAGACATAACTCCAATAGAAATCATTTTCAAAGAACCTACCGGTCCCAAAAATTTTATTCACCAAGAACTCTATAACATAGAAACAGCTTAAAGTGATCGAAACGTCAATTTCAAAAATCAATCTAATAATACTTATGATAACGGAAATACAACCGATTATGTATATTGTCCCAATGAAGAAACTGATTGCAACGATTATCAGTCCGATATGTTGGCAGCTGATATAAATTTTCACCACCAAACCAACAAATGTGATAAAAATCAATAATTTATTCGAAACCGAACTACCATCTATTCATATACCCCAAGTAAATGCAAAATTTTTAGTAGACACAGGTAGTTCACGTAGTCTAATAAATTCTGAAATAGCTCAACATTTTTACCCCAATTCAAGGAAACGTGAAAATTTCCTGATTCGAACATCTCATGATATAACGTTCCATGACGAAAAGATAATAATACCAATATTTGAAATTTTTAATGAATGGGGTACTTATAAATTTTATATATTCAATTTTAATAATAATTACCAAGGTTTAATAGGTATGGACTTATTGAAAAAATTACAGGCTATCATTAATATCGACTCGAAATTATTGATTAGTCCTCGTATTGAAATACCTTTGATTTTCAACAATTCCTCTAAAATAAATAAAAATAATACATTATCAAATAATTATATAATAACGATTGCTGGAAACACAGAGTAAGTTGTTATACTTCCAGTAAATCAGGAAAATAGATTTGGATTACTAGAACAGATCAAGTTCGCCGAGAATCTCGTAACTCACACGAGAATTGTGAACGTAAAACATTTTTTTGCATTAACCACAATATCAAATTATACTGATAATCCACAGAAAATTATTATTTCAACACCTATAAATGTAGAAATATTAAATATAAACGAATTAAATCATATGCCAAATAACAAAGATTACAGTGTGAATCAAAATGTTGATAAGATTCTAAGAGAAAATTCATCTAAACTAAATTTGGAACACTGTAATTCGGAAGAAAAAGAAGCCATATCTTAGTTATGTTTTGAGTATGGAGATATCTTTTATTCAGATAAAATTCCTTTAAGTTTTTCAAACGAAATTAAACATTCAATTAAGTTAACAGATGATAAACCAGTTTTTAGTAAATCATATCGCTTTCCTGAAATACACAAACAAGAAGTGTGTATCCAAATAAACAAAAAGTTGTAACAAAACATAATACAGCTGGCGATAAAAACCTAAAATTTAGGATTAATCAATTAGTTTATAAGAAAAATCCATATTATAGGAACAAAAAGAATAATAAATTTATAGGACCCTACACTATAACTAAGTTATTGGAATGATAAGGTTGAAATTGTGAATAGAAAACACAAGAAATCTGAAGTACATATTAAAGAATTAAGAACACAACATTGTTTTCAGAATCCAGAAAATGCTGAAACTCGGAACAATGTGGAAGCTGATAGCAATGTTGACAATAGTTAGCGCCCAAGAAATCAAAGTTGTTGACATAAGTCTTACTCCTGGAATACTTCCCTTTAAACTTGGCCTTGCAAACATAGTTACTAGTAAACATATTTTTTTACAAAATATAGACATAAAAGTGCTTGAAGAAGAAATTAGAAGATTAATTGTTTTATGTCATAATATGAATATGTCAATTAATCAGGAAAAATTTCCACATAATTTAAATTTACAACTAAAACTTGATCACCTAATGTATATAATTGATTAACTAATGAATAAATTCGATAATATCAGATCATCATTAAACGTTTCAAAACAAAAACGCGGACTCATCAATGCAGGCGGTAGCATATCCAAATTTTTATTCGGAACTCTAGACGCAACAGATGGAGAAAAAATCGAAAATGCTTTGAATTTATTGAAAAATAATCAACAAAAAATAGTCCGGGAAGTGAATGTACAAATTTCATTATCCAAAAAACTAACAAAGAAATATTCAACAGCTTTAGATTCTATTATTAGTAATCAAAAAATAATAGCTAAGCGAATCGTAGATTATAAGGCTTATTTAGATAATATCACAAACGAACTTTACAAATTCTCCATGTATTCTAGTATACTTGACCAAATATTCCTAAATGCCAATACTATCAACACACTTATCGAAAATTTGGAAAACGCCATCACGTTTGCCAAATTACATATAATACACCCAGATATTTTGACACATCAAAATTTAAAAGAGATTTTAAATGAATTGAATGATAATTACAGAAGCAACGAAATTTTAAGTCTAGACATTAACTCATGGTATTCAGTAATTCATGCAACCTGTTACTTCACTGCTGATAATATAATATTTGCCACAGAATTTCTCCTCATTCACCCCAATGTATTTAAATATTACCATCTTTATCCTATCCCTACCAGAAGCGACACAATTATTCTACCCAGAAAACCTTTTTTGGCTCTAAGTGAAAAAACTCATCAGTATATGGACGACCCGTGTACCCTACTACAAAAAAAAATTATATCTGTCCCCAAGTGCAGCTGAACGTGAAAACCAAAGACTGTATTAAAGACCTTATTCAAGACATTGAAACTTCATGTGTGCACGTACCTATTAAGCATCCGTCACATATATTCAATAAAATTAACGATGAATATCTGATCGTCATCACAAGTGAAAAATTAAAAATAAAATCTAACTGTCCAGACGAGAATTTCCTCACCATTAGTGACAACTCCGTAATACAGATTCACAAGAATTGCAGCATTGAGTACCAAAACTACAAATTCGGAGACAAAGAAACTAGAAGATTTGGCCAACCGTTATTCCTTCCAATGATAGAAATGGAAAACTTCAAGTCCCAAAGAGTTCTAGAACAGAAACCTTTGACTATTGAAAATATTCCATTAGAAGATATTCACACACTTCAAAACGATCTAACAGCAACCAATCCATTATCAATCGAAGATATTGACAATTTGAAATCCATTAATTGGTTACAATGGACATTTATAATTATTCTAATATTAACTGCAGCAGCGTACCTATTGTGGATTTGTAAACTTAAGAAGACCTTCAAGAAACTACGAAAGCCCCAAGAAAAGCCTTTACCTTTGGAACCCGAAGTCTTTCTCTAATAAGGGAGGAGTTATGGTAGGACCTCCACCCTATGTTATACCATAAGGGAGTTGTATTACATCAGCCTCAGTGCACTGTCAGCAATTATTACCGAGCATATAAATTGCAGAACATTGTAATTCAGTTCATTCTAATTTTTGTCATAACATTGTTAAGTTCAATTGTAATATTATGATAATAAAATTATTTTTAAAAACTCTTCCGAAATATACAGTACGGTAATTAGCTACACATTTCTTCGCATTCAGTTGTATTGAAGAACTTTCTTTGATTTCTCGTCTTTTATTATTGGGCTCTTTCAATATTATTTTTGTCGAGTCCCATTGAATTTTATGCCCCTCTTCCCAAGCATTTTTACAAATACCTGACTTCCTATCTTTGATATATTTCTTATGTTCAATTATTCGGACTTTCAATGGTCTAGATGTTTCACCTAAATAGAATTTGTCGCATTCACAAGATATCTTAATCAGCAATTTTTTGGAATTCAACCATGTGTCTTGAGACACCTCATTGGAAAGGTCTTTCAACGTTCATTACAACGATGTAGTTATATGTATATCTTTTCCTACAGGGTCGACCAAAGCTGTTTATTTGGAAATATTACAATCATAAATTCTGATTCAATGAACTAATAAGTTATTGTGAGGACCGCCACTGGAAATGAAATATCGTAGTGTTCCCAAAAATATTTCTGTTCTTGAATATGCTACTGAAAATACCTAGTACTGAATACTAATTCAACACTAATTGATGTGTATCAGTCAAGTGTTCAATAGTTAAAATCTTCAAATCAGCATAATTTAGTGATAGTCCAGTGACTGAACACCTGAAAATATCGAAAGTACCTGAGCGGTCGCAGAAGACTTCGCTTCGGGCTCAATTTTTAGGTCACGGCAGGTGTTTTTGGACGAGAGAAAACTTAACGCGATTGAGTTCATGAAAGGGGGGAAAATGGCCCCATAAACAATGGAAAACGAGTTTCTCGCTAATATCTGGCTAAATATACGGATAAGAGATTTTTTTTCGGATAAAAAATGGAGATCATCTTATTATCTACAAAAATGGTCACCATTATTTTTTCGAAAATTCGATAGTTATCGAGATAATGGGATCTAAAAGACCCCTCATTTCAGCTGCTGCTCTGCCTGTAGGAATTCTGCTCTTGTAAGCAGGCGGACGAATTGTTCCATAACTCGACAAAAAATTGACATATCCCGATGATTCAAAGTTCATCACAATGAGAAGACCCGTAGCTATCATTCCATGTGACTTGCAGCTCAATCATATTCGACAAAAATATTTAAAAAAGCGGTCAAAGTTTTTTCCACAATATTTCGAGACTATTTCATTAATTTGTTCATATAAAGACGATTAGAAGACCTTTCCAATGAGGTGTCTTGAGACACATGATTGCATTAGAAAATTGTTGATCACCTACGTTACCAGGTAAATAATGGTAACGCAATGCTCGTTACATCTACATGACGATTTAAAAATTAAAATTGACCTGTTTTTGGATTTCTTTCAAAAGTCGCTTATTTTGGAAATGATGAATCCATTCCATACATTAGCGACATACTGTAGCTAATATTGGTTTTCGATTTCGCTATCTTATAGGAAAAATAAACCAGTTCAACTTCATTCCATGGACAAGCCTTTACCTGAAAAGGCTAGCAGTAAGTTAACGGTATATTTTGCAAAGCATTATACTCCCAGTATCAAAAGTTCACTCGTTTTATTCCATTCGTAATCTAATTTTAGAGAACAACTTATACATGTTTTCAACGAATACCCCGAATTTGAAAAACCGATACATTATATCAGGTTCTTTGATACGACGGTAGGATAAAATATTCCCTAAGTAGTGATGGAGATAGAATCAAAGCCGACATACCTGATACATACATCAACGCCAAGGTTGATTCATTGTCTATAATTTGAATGAAAGGCATGTATATCGGGTG
Source organism: Galerucella pusilla (assembly GCA_910591695.1). NCBI lineage: Eukaryota > Metazoa > Arthropoda > Insecta > Coleoptera > Chrysomelidae > Galerucella > Galerucella pusilla. Next base: position 6,812 of record CAJUYI010001316.1, read on the forward strand.
ATAGATTCTAAGCGTTTGTTTGTAACTGAATTGAAATGGATGGAGCGAGTATTAACCAAAATACGAGACGGGTTAATAAAAACTTCACATACTTCGAGGTTATTTAAATATTGGAGTTTGATTATGTAAATATCGGAGAAATTGAAAGGTTGAAAATTGAAAGGTTAAATGCACATCGATATGAAACCACTAAATATGTTTTTATTATGGGGTAGAGTTTTTTTTGAATGTTATAGATTCATTCAATAATTCTATCGTGAATAGCACATTCAAAACATTGTTTTCTTTGTCAGCTGAATTATTATCTATTAAGTTTTTCGGCCTGGAAGTTACGGTTGCTGGAATACCGTTCATAATACCATCTATTATATCAGTTTTTTTAGGTAAATATAGGTAATATGAATAGTTTGTGCTTGACATCTATCCGATATTTCGCCCATTCATTATAGAAAAAAATTTCTGTTACTTGTTGAGAGCATATTTATAATTTCATCATAATCATAGTTCGGCCAAGGTGATGGTTTGTGAAGTTTCAATGTTTGTGTTTTCCCTGTTTACTCTTACTGCTTTACTGATAATAGAGGATAGACTCAGCACACGGAAAAAAAAGAATCGTTGTATCAAGTAAAATTTATTTGGATCAATTAAATTAAAGTTTCATTTATGCACGACAAAATATTATTTTGAAGTAATTAAAATAATTTCTTGGTTTGAAGGCAGGTTAAAGTATTGATGCAACTAACTGTTTGTTGACTGTACAATATTAAGTTAATATTCAGTTAACCGAACCATTTTCATAAATTATTTTGATAAAATTATTGCTTCAACATATTGAATATTTTGTTGAATTGAATCTGAAAAATGATCAAATCAATTGAGAAAAATAATGATTTAGTCAATTTTTTTTTGTTGAACAAATGATCTAATGAACAAACGTTATCATCATATCAATTTTTTTTGCTTAGTTCGAAACAAATTTTGGATTCAGGTGAATAATTATGTTGTTAAATTGAATAAAAAAATTACTAAATTAACGAAATTCATAAGCAAATCAAGAAAATTAATTGCTTCCGTTAATTTTGAGAATTTTTCCGATAAATTAAATATTTTAGTTGGGAAGTATAATATGTTGATTGAACTTGAAATGCAATCTGTTTGATCAACTGATTGCTATTTTTAATATAAAAATTAAGTTGACATAACATACTGAGTGCTTTAAAAAATAAAAGTTAAATATACTTCATAGCATTTTATTAAAAAAAAACAATGACAAAATAAAATATGCATGCAAAACAAAATATAAGTTTCTAAAACATAAAATCAAACTTCCACTGCATTTCTTTCCAACCACAATAACTTTTCCATAAATTGGAACCAATCCACTTGCAAATTCACTATAAGGGCATCAGAGAAAATCAAATCATAATATATGTTGATCTACAAAGAAGTGATAATAAAAATAAATAGAGTTCAATGAATGTTCATTTTCAATAAAAAATTTATTAGTTCCATTCAAACAAATAGGGCACGATTTTTTAAGTCATCAATTCACCATTGGTTGAATGACGTCAGTCTCCGCTGCAACGACTTGTTAGAGTCATCAGTGGCACATAAAAGATCGCAGTTGTTGTTTTTTAAATCATCTGACCACTGACAATCTATGTCTAAGTTGATTGCATGTTGATTGTTGTTATTGGCAAAAATTTACGGAATGAATGAAGATACTTTGAAAAGTGTTGTAGTTAGCCATCTCGTAGTAGTGGTTCATCTGATAGTTTCCATTGGCATTTTTTCAATTTATGACGCTGTTAATAGTGCCGTCAATAACTTGTTACCACATTTTAACTGTATTCCCATTAATTCGTCCATTTCTTTGTGCCGCTTCAAAAAATCGTTCATTTTTGAACGATTGTATAATTTCGTGTGTGTCGTTAGAAACAATCATCTTGGTGCTTGTGGAAAAAAAAAACTTTTTGAAAATACTTTATTGCGAAAGTGCAAAATCGAACGTTCCGAAAATTTTCGCGTATTGGCAATAGCGCGTGAAGAAGCGCATGGAGACGACTTGACGGTTGTAGGCGAGCGGGACACCCCCAAAAAGACGCTTAGAAATAGCAGTATGTGACCACGGAGTACTAATCGCTAAAACCACTTTTACTTTATGTTTTCGGGGTCGCTGAATACGAATCTGAAATTATTTCGTTCCTAAAAACGGAGGAAGACTTTGTAAAATGGTAATTAAGCATAAAATTCGTAAAACTGGATTTGATAATTTTTGATAATAAACTCGCTATATCTTAAACAATTATCAATATTTTTTTAAGGCAATTCAGCTGCTAATTCTACAATTCAATAGCTGCAAAACAAGCCCATGCCGATGATTCTCTGACATTTATTAAATGAATAGTGAATTTTCAAATGTGTGCCGTCACGAATTACGAGTTTTTTCATATAATCGCAAAAGTTGAGTGACGAAGTCTCGAGTTTCGAATAATTAACCTTGTAGTATTAAAATTTAGTATGTAAGGAAGTTTTTGATAAAGTTTCAGCTCTTAATATTCAATAGAAAAAAAAAATAGGCGATTTCAAAGTCGAGCGCTGAGGGCGTTTGCGCGCCGTGCAACGTGGTCGTAATGCGGATCTCCATCCCATGTAAATACTCCTCCTAATAATACTAGTAGATCTAATTTTTTGAACTCTTCCCTATCAACTCAACCACCTGAAGCTCCGAATTCGGTGTCACCCCAAACGGTTTTAACTGCGATGTCCGTCAAGGATAATATTGTAGTTTAATCTACGGCCCTGGTGAATGTCAATGGTTCACATGGCCGGTCCTTCGTTGCGAGAGCTTTGCTGGACTCAGCTAGCCAAATGAGCGTTATCAACCGCAGCTTTGCCCAAAAATTGAATATACCTCCACGAAAACAAACTCTAAGTATTTCCGGCTTGGGTAGTAATAATTGCACTCATAGTGGAGAAGTGATCGATATCACATTCACTTCTCAAGCTGCACCTTACAATACATTCAGTATTTCTTGCTCGGTTATAGATAAAATAACAAATAATTTGCCCCAATTTTCTATATCCCCTTCAAATCTGGAAATTCCTACTTAAATAGAGTTTGAACTTGCCGATCCTTTATTTTTTGAATCTGGCCAAATAGACCTTCTCATTGGCTGTGATTTGTATCACTTCCTGCCTGAAGCGACCGTGATTAATGCGGGTCCCACTTCGCCTTCCTTCATAGATACGCAACTTGGATACGTTATAGCTGGTCCTATCCAACTAGACAACTTTGTGTTGCCAACTAACTCAAATAAATGTGCTTCTTCATTTCTAACTGTTTGTAATGATCAATACGATCAAAATAATAAACTCCATCTAGCCATGGAAAAATTTTGGGAGCTCGAAGAAATCTCTGAAAGTCAACCGCAATGTTCCAGCGACGAATTCATGGAACAATTATTTCAGGATACAAGGGTGATTCTTCCCTCCGGTCGTTATCAAGTGAATATGCCGCTCATTGGAAATCATACTAAAAAATTTGGCCAGTCATTTGGTATGGCCTCCCAACGTTTCGCTTCTCTTGAGAAGAAATTCAAGTCTAATCCTGCTCTTTTTGCGGAATATCAAAAAGTTATTTCCGAATATATCACACTCGATCACGCTCAAGTAGTACCTTTGTCTTTTCATAACTCTATAACTAACGAGTTCAGATACTTCATACCTCATAGGGCGGTGATACGCGAAGATAGCGCATCCACCAAACTCCGGGTAGTGTTTGATTTTTCGTCTAAAACTGATTATGGCTTTTCCCCTCAATGATTTAACCTCTAAGGGTTATCAGGTTCAAGTTAATCTTTTTGACATTCTATGTAGATTCAGGTGTTATAAATATGTCCTCTGTGCCGACATCAAGATGATGTATCGATATATCGACATCAATCCTTCGCAAAGACGTTTGCAAAATATTTTGTGGAGAGACAGTCCTAATGACTCGTTTGAATGTATCCAGTTATCTAGCCTAAGTTTCGGGCAAAACTGTTTCCCCTTTTTAGCTACCCGAGTCCTAAAGGACATTGCTTTAAACAACCCAGATTGCCCCAAGGCGCAGCACACTATCCTTCATCAGACTTACATGGACGATATTTTAACCGGGACTAATAATAAAAATGACTCACCTATTTTTCATAATGAATTAAATAACATGTTAGGAAAACATAAATTTCAACTACATAAGTGGCAGTCTAACTCTTTCGAATTTCTGAAATCAATAAATGAAGCAGCTAATGCTAACTTTGATCGTAGTTTTGACGATTCGTCAAGTATGATTTTGGGGCTTGAATGGAACCCTACTTCTGATTGTTTACATATCAAAACTGCTCGTTTATCTGATAATTCTGCTTTAACTAAAAGAAAGATACTGAGCATTATTGCTAGTACTTTTGATCCTCTTGGAATCGTTAATAACCTGACCGTCTCGGGTAAACTCTTAATGCAATCAGTGTGAAAGTCACAGATTGGGTGGGATGTCCCCATTTCTGACATATCCATAATTAACCAGTTTGAAAAATTTCAATCATCGTTAGCCGAGTTGGCTCATCTTCAGGTTCTCAGGCATCTATTTGAAGATAAGGTTGTTGTGTCTTGTTCCCTTCATGGGTTCTGCGATGCTAGCCAACAGGCATATGGCGGCTGCCTCTATTTAGTAGCGGTTTACTCTAACAATTCTAGATCTTCTTGATTGATTACCGCTAAATCAAGAGTAAATCCGTTGAAAAAGAAATTAACTATTCCCAGACTAGAGCTGTGTGCAATGGAACTCTTGTCCATGTTAACTTGTAGGATAGTTCAAATTCTTTCTGTATCTATACAACTCTCTTCTATACATTTATGGTCCGATTCCCAGGTGGCCCTTTGTTGGGCGAAACGAAATGCAAATGATTTTTTTCCTTTTGTTGCCCGTCGTGTGTTGATTATACAAAATAATAGTGAAAATTTTATTTGGCGACATGTCAAGTCTCATTTGAACCCCGCCGATTTACTTTATCGCGGTAAATTTTCTCCCCAGGTCTGTCCTTTCTGGTTCGAGGGTCCCCAGTTTTTAATCGGGGAAAAAGAAGTGGATTCGATGGACTCGTTCGAACCTATTGTCGACTTGCCCAAATGCAAAAAGATCAATTTGGTGGTAACCCGGACTAACCCAAGCTTTTGGAAGTCAATATTTTCCCGATTCTCAAATTTTAATACTCTGGTGAGGGGCATAGCTCAAATATTCAAATTTGTAAACCTAATTAAAAAACAACCTAGAACCGTGAGACATCTATCTACTGAAGATCTAAGGGTTGCCCATGATTTCATAATTAGAGAACTTCAACATAAACACTTTGCGAAAGAGATTCATTGTCTGAAAACAGACAATAAAAATAATAATAATAATAATAATAATAATAATAATAATAAATAAAAAGCTCATCCCTTTGAACATTTTTCTGGATAACGACGACCTATTGAGAGTAGGTGGTCGTCTGCACTTCTCTTCTTTGCCCTTCAATTAAAAGTTCCCACTATTATTACCCCAGGATGATCATGTTGTTGATTTGCTGATTACTCGTGAACATCGGCGTCTTGGTCATAGCGGTGCCCAAAATGTTTTGGGCAATTTACGACTACAATATTGGCCAATGAACGGCACTCGTCTCATCAAAAAATTAATTAAGAAATGCGTAACCTGTTTCCGGTTCAATGCCCAAGTTTCTTCGCAGATATTGTTTCCCCTACCACTTGATCGCGTACAAGAATCTCGTCCATTTAACAAAACTGGCATAGATTTCGCTGGACCCATTTTAATTAAATCTTCTTCATGAAGGAAAGCTCCCAGACAGAAGGCGTACATTGCTATTTTCATATGTATGGTGACTAAGGCTGTTCATATTGATCTGGTGAGTGATCTTTCTTCAGATGCTTTTATTGCCACCTCGAAAAGATTTATTAGTCGAAGAGGAAATCCTCACACTATATACTGCGATAATGGTTCTAATTTTATTGGGGCTCGAAACCAGTTACGAGAGCTCTCCCGTTTTCTGCAATCTTCTGACGATATTCGCAAGATACAGTCTTTTTTATCCATCACGGAAATTTCTTGGAAATTTATCCCACCCCGTTCGCCCCAATGGGGTGGATTATGGGAAGCGGCAGTGAAAAGTGCCAAAACCCACCTCACCAAAATTATAGGTTCTTCTTGTCTTACTTTCGAGGAACTTTCCACCGTCCTGACTCAAGTTGAAGCTATCTTGAATAGCAGTCCATTATACCCCCTTTCTAATGATCCCAACGATCTGACCGGTTGCAGCATCGACCCAAGTGGTGCAGACCTTCAATTAACCTTCAGATTAACCAACTTGTGCTGGTGCATGCTGAAGATCGTCCTCCTTTGAATTGGCCCCTTGCCAGAGTGGTGGATTTGCTTACTGGTAAAGCTGGCAAGGTCCGGTTGAAAGCGGTTGAAAGTTGAAATTACTAGGTAGTTAATTAATAGTTGTTACTGTTTCAATATCTGATCTCGTTCTGGTGTTTTGGCGGTTTTTAGAAATTGTCCGTTAAAAAGTGTGGCTGGCGCGAGAGAGGGGGTATCACGTAGATCGTTCTAGCTAGAGAATTGCATATTTTGAGAACGGATTGGTTTTGAGAAAAGAAACGGAATAATGGGAGGGAAAGGGATGATATATGTGTTTTGACTATTTGGTAGTTGTTGAAACGTTTTTTATCTCAACGTTAAGAATGCGACAGGGGCGTGCGTAATTATTTGGAGAATGGAAATAAGTAGATGGTATGTGAGGATTATACATGAATGAAGGGACCGCGTGGTAGATGATTAGCATTGGAAAGAGAAACAAATTTTCCTGTTTAAATTTACAATTGGAATTTGAACATTTTGGAGGGCAGGCAAAAGGAGAAGGTTTGGTAGTGGTTTTATTTATCAGATATTGGGAGGGGTGCCAATTTTGTTATAGGCCTAGTGTAGATTCCATCTCGGATTTTTACACTTACCGAACGAATACGACCGTCTTTACCCGGGAAAATTTCTAACACTTTGGCAAGAGGCCATTTTAAAGGAGGCGTGTCCTCTTGTGATACCAATACCAAATCGTTAACTTGGATATCATGGGTTTCAGTGAGCCACTTGGGCTTTTGTTGGAGGCGATTAAGGTAGTCAACTGTTCAGATTTTCCAAAACAGCTGTCGCAGTCGAGAGCACTGTTGCCAGACTGAAAACCTATTCACGGTAATGTTGGAGACGTCCTTCTCCGGAAAATATGTAAGGGGAGTGCCTATAAGAAAATGACCCGGTGTGAGTGGGTTTAGGTCACTTGGGTCGTTTGACAGCGGATACAAGGGTCGCGAATTGAGAATAGCTTCGATTTGTGTGAGTACTGTGTAGAGCTGTTCATACGTTGAAGTTGAGTTCCCCACGATTCTTATTAAGTGGTGCTTCGCGCTTTTTATGGCGGCTTCCCATATGCCGCCCAAAGCGGGGACCGTGGAGGGATGAATTTCCAGGTAATTTCTAAGGATGCTAAATAATCTTGTATGCAGGTCATATTTGAATTTTTTGTTAGAAACAAGTGCAAGTCCTTGAGGTGATTTTTTGCTCCTTGGAAATTGGTAGCGTTATCGCTATGGATGACAGAAGGGCATCCTCGTCGAGCAATGAATCGTTTTAGTGACCCCAGAAAAGCTGCTGTAGTAAGATCGGTCACAAGTTCCAAGTGGACAGCCTTCGTTGTCATACACACGAATAGTGAGAGATAACATTTTAACATAGGTGCCTTTCGTAAGGTAGAAGCTTTAATATGGAAGGGTCCACCGAAATCGATTCCGACGGACTGAAATGGTCTGCAGGCTGTTATTCTGCAAGGCGGACATGATTTGGGTCGCTTGTTGAGCGTTGAAACGGTGGCAAGTCCCGCACTTTGCTATTATGCGCTTTATTTCTCTTAATCCGTCAAGCGGCCAATAGCGTAGACGGGTATTGGACAAGACATTCTGAGGACCACTATGGCCCAACCTAATGTGCTCTCTGGACAACAGTAGCGAAGTAACCTTGCATTTCTTTGGTAGGAGAATAGGATGTTTCTGCGAGTAAGAAAGATGTGCGTGAGATAGACGGCCTCCCACCCGGATCATACCTATGGGGTCAATGAATGAATGGAGTGATAAAATCTGTTTATTGGTTATGGGTGATTGTGTAGTCAGAGCATGTATCTCCTTTTGGAAATAAAGTTTCTGTGTGCTGAGAAGGATTACCTCTAGTGCATGGTTCAGTTCCGTGGTTGTCAGTGGGCCAGAGGTTTTGGTCTCTGACGAGCGACTATCGTGAATGAATCTAAGTAGATAAGAGAGTTACCTGATAAGTTTCGTCAGTAAGTTAAATTTGTCAAACAGCGTCGACCAAAAATCAGGAACAGGTAATACCGTGGTTAAAGTAACTTTCTTGGCTTCGGGAGGTGTTAGAACAACTGGAAACGTGTCGAGTGAATCAAGGTTTGTGTCATAATCGTGAAGGAAACTTGGTCCATGAAACCAGCATTCGTAGTGATCTGGGTGCAGATTACCTCGTGATAACAAATCGGCGGGGTTAAAAGCGGATCGAATGTGGCGCCAAGTGAAGGATTTTGTCATCTCTTGAATTTGTGAAACCCGGTTGCTAACATAGACCGACCACTTTGACGGGTGCCCTTTAACCCATGACAAAGCTATCTGAGAATCAGACCAGAGATTGACTTGTAATGTATGTATCCTACTATGGATACTTGGTGCATTGGAAGTTTGGAAGGGCCTCTGACCAGGTGGTGTTGCTGGTCACTTGGTGTGTCATCTCACAGGAATAAAAACAACTACTGGAATCACTGGGTCATGTTCTCTTTATCACCTTACTTTACTATTATACATTAACCCACTTATTACTAGTACTAATTAGAATATTAATTAAGATGATTACGATGAATAGAATACACTTTGAATGTCTTCAGGACATCTTAGAATAATTAAGTAATGAATTAGAATTGATTAGAATAATTTAGAATGATTTAGAATGAATGTTAAAACACTTTCGTTAACATATTTATACGACTAGTCAAGTTCAGCGTTTTTGTAAATATAAAACAATTCTGTTTATGTTTGTTTCACGCTCTAAACTTGACATCCTACGTGAGACCTTTCTCTTTTCATATTGGTGAACGATTAATGCTTTATAGAAATTAGCTTCAAGGGAATTTATGTCTTTATTCATAATAATACCATAATAATAATTTAAATAATTAATAAATAATATTTCAGCCAAAAGGCATCACACCTTCCCCTTTTACAAAAAGAATAAATTCCGTTGAGCTTCCTTTCCCCCAATGAAATAAATTTACAATTATCCTAAAAATAGATGATAGATGATAATTAAATATTGTCATTAACCTATGGTAACATATATTTATAATCTAATGTATGTCCAATGTCATTAAAATTGTTTACGATAACTTAATTGTTTGTCTTGTTTATTTATAATCACTTAATGTTTTTATTTACTATTACTACTTGTTTGTTGTGACCTATTCGTAATTGTTTGTAAACACAACCGCACTTCTTACAAAATTTTAAGTCATTTTACAATAAGGATGGATTCTGTTTTTGTGTATTTCTTTTATCACACCTGATTCTAATTTGACTTTACAGTTAATCTCACTCACCTCTGTGACTGTAAATGGACCTATATATTGAGATTCGAATTTGGTTCTATTTTCCCTCTCTACTGAAACTGAATCCCCTATTTTAAAATCAACTGGATTAGCTACCTCACTATTTTGACTTTGTCTACTAAGTTTATATTTGGTTAAATATTTCTCTGCTCTCTGATGAGCTACCTGCAGTTTATATTTTAACACATTCTGATATTCATCAATATTATAGCATGGCTCAATGCCGTTCGTGAGATTCTCAGATAAGTTAGCACGTCTCCAGAACAATAATTCAAATGGCGTATAACCATGATAAGAGCTTGGAGTCGTATTATAACAATAAGCAAATAATTTGCACCATTCATCCCAGTCATCCTTACTTTCATTTATAAAATGTCTCACATACTCATTAAGCGTTCTATGTAATTTCTCACAACCTCCTATAGATTGATGATGGTACAATGACTTAGGTCAAGTGCCCGGGCTGTTGAGCACAACCCAAACGTTTGAATGAATGAATGAATGATGATATGCTGTTGAATAATTATGACTAATATTTAACATTTTAGTTAAAGCATTGAATATTTCATTTTTATATTCTGTGCCTAAATCTGTCCTAGTCTGTTTCATCAGACCGTAATTTGGTATGAAATTTTCAAAAATTCCATGAGCTATTGTGTTCGCTTCTTTGTTTTTAACTGGAATTATTACTGCATATTTCGTTAATTCACATAACATTTTGTGATGCAATAACGGTTACCATTTTCACTTTGTGGAAAAGTACCGCTCGTATCTATATAAGTTATATCCCATGGTTTTGCTGCTGTATCCGTTAATACAAATTCTTCTTTGTGATTATTTTTCGCTTTATTGACTGACGTGACATTGCTTAATATATTTTCTCACATCTTTTTCCATGTTTTTCCATCTAAAATTCACTCTTAATTTTTTCAATTTCCTACATGACCTCCAAATAAAGAACCATTATGATAAGTTTCTAAAATCTGTTGCTTTTCTTTTTCTTCTTCCACCATCTTAGGTGTATCGCAAATACATATTTGTACGTTTCTTAACGTATTGTTTCCTTTTTCCATAAACTCTTTTATAGTGCACTGTGTGAAAATAATATCATTCATATAAATTTTCATCCTTTTTATTCCATTTTTTACCGCTAGCTTATCAAGCTGAACTAACGTTTGACCTAAATCAAAGTTAATTATATCGGTATTACATAAGGCTTGGCTAAATTTCATCCTGTTTTTGATCCCTATGTTCATCCTTAACGAAACACAGTTATTTTCAAATTGCAGAATTGGTAATTTATGCGCCTCTAAATTATTCAGTACTTTATATACTGCTGGCTTGCGAATATCTTTCTTTATTTCTGTGGAAACTATTTTATCTTCTCTTGTAGGCTGAGCTTTATTCTGTCGAGTTTTTGACCTCGTTATTGCTAAAACGTGAGCATTGTTAATGTACAAGTCTTTTAATTCCTTTACGGATATCCTTGAAATGCTGTCCGCATAATTTGAATTTTCTTTCAAATATTGTATATCGAAGTTGTATTCTTCTAGGTCTAGTCTAATTCTGGTAAGTTTCGAAGTTGGTTCTGTCATCGAAAAAAGATGTGTTAACGGCTTATGATCCGTTTTCACAATAAAATGTGGAGAGCCATATAAATAACACTTAAAATGATTAATTCCCCAATGGATAGCTAACAGTTCTTTCATGATTATAGGTTTATTTAATTCGCTTCTCTTAAAACTTCGCGATGCATAAGATATAGGTAGATCTATACCTTCGTATTCCTGGCTAAGTATTGCAGAACACGCAATATTTAAAGCATCTGTTGTCAATATAAATTTTTTATTGAATTCTGGATATTTCAGAATAGGCGGCTGAATTAATGCTGATTTTAGTATTTGGAATTATTTTTCGCAGTCTTCTGACCACTCGAATTTTACATTTTCCTAGATAATTTATTGAGAGGTATGCATATTTCAGCGAAATTGGGAATGAAACGTCTGTAATAGTTACAGAATGCTACGAACCTTTTAGATTCTTCTGAATTTTTGGGAACTGGATATTGTTCAATGACTGAATATTTTGCCTTGTCGGGTAGAACCCCTTCACTAGACAAATTGTGTCCTAAATATGTTACTTCTCGTCTGAAGAATTGACATTTTTGTGGATTTAATTTAAGGTTGAATTTCCGACATGTGCTAAACACCCTTTCGAGATTACTTAAATGATGATTTTCTGACATCCCTATTACAACTATAACATCCATATAAAGAAATGCTTTTTCTGGAGTTAATCCTGAAAATGCTATGGACATCATCCTTGAAAAACTATTTGGACTTATATTTAAACCAAATGGTAATCTTGTATACTGAAAGGAACCTTTTACCGTGCTAAAAGATGTATATTTCCTTGAAGACGGTTCTAAGGGAATTTGATGAAAACCTGACATGAGATCTATGACTGAAAACCATTTCGACCTCCCTAGCTGATCTAAGATCGAATCTATTCTAGGTAATGGAAATTTATCTGTGACTATTTTCTTATTTAATTGCCTGAAATCTATGCAAAGTCTCCAAGATTTCTCTCCATTGATTGCCTTTTTGGGAACAAGTAAAACTGGACTGTTATAATCTGAGATTGAAGATTCAATTATACCTTATCTAATAACTTTTGGACCTGATCGTTAAGTTCTGAAGATTGAGAATGTGGCGTGCGATAATTTTTAATATATACTGGAGTATCATCCTTTACCAATAGCTTTTGCTCATAAAAATTATTATGCGTTAAAATGTCATTTTTTAAAGCAAAAATATCTGAAAAATTCTCACAAAGATTTATTAGCTTATCCCTGACGTATTCTGGTACCTCTAAATTCAATGTTTTTCTTAATTCTTTCATCCTATTCTTACTTTCATTCGTCACAGCATATACATGAAATAAATTTAAATCCAATATTTTAATGTTATTTGTATTTATCGACTTGCTTTCATAATTTGTATTTAAAATTCTGACATAAGGATTAGTTTTTGATATAATGGATCTTGCTATAAATATTCCTGGTAATAATTCTTGTTGCTCGACAACTTTATCCTGTCTCAAATTTTTGAAACTTTCTACCAACCGATAGACTTCACATCTAGGCGGTATTGCTATAGTATCATATTCAGGATTATCAAAAATTTCTAATGTTACTCTTTTCCTGGATTTGCAATCTATGTATTATTTTAATTCTGAATAATCTAAAATACAATTATAATTTCTTATGAAATCCCTACCTAGAATTCCATTCGTAGGTATAGGAAATTCCTCTTCTACTACATGAAAACAATGTCTAAATACTACACCCTTAATAAAAAGAAAAGTTTCTATTGTACCCAAGTTTTAATTTCTCCCTGAGTTATTCCTTCAATGTTTAAGATTTGTGTTGTTTTTATTAAGTGATGTGGAAAATTATCTGAAATTTTTAATAACGATATATCTGCACCTGTATCTAATATAAAAGTATCTATATTATCAGATATGTCAGTTTTAATTTGCACAAAGTTTGAAAGAGTTAAATCAAAGTTATAAATATAACGATTATTGTTAAGCAAGTTGCTTAAAATTTTGGATTTTTCACCTTTCTTTTTCAAAACCCCAATTCTTTTTGTTCGTTTTCCTCTCTCCTTTCTTCACTTTCACACATTCTTACATTCCTATAATTATTGTTGAACCTATTGGTAGGTCTTTCCCTATACTCGTTTGAACTACCTTTATATCCCTTGAATCTCCTTTCTCCTTGATTCTCTTGAAATCTCCTATTATTATCGTAGTTACCTTTCCTATGAAAGTTATTTCCTCCATTATGATTAACATAAGAATTTCTTCGCTGAGGAAAATACCTATTTCCCGACCAAAACTTATTCCTATCTGCCTTATAATGCAGAACACTCTCTGTTGACTGATTGTTTCCCACATTGATGGAAACCAGTTTAGTCATCACCTCTTGTGGTGTCGTGAAATTTCCAGCTGCTATAACGGTTTTTATCCGTTCTGAAGCTGCGTTGTCTAACAATGATTTTACTGCTGCCTCTGTAGTATACTTCATTGCTAAGTGTACTGGCATTCCTTCTGCCAAATACGCGGCTTGTGAACTTTCGGTTAGTTTCTCCATTTCGGAAGCATATCCGACGAGATCTTTATTATTTTGCCTTAGTTTACTTAGTTTAGCACTTATCAAACTAGTGCTGTCTCCTCTGAGTCCTTCCTTAAGTGTATCGACTATTTCTCTCAGAGAGTTCTCAGTAGTAATCAAAACCCTGGCTTTTCCAGTCAGTCTTGTTTTCACGAATAACACAGCATTTCTCTCATGCTCTGCTGCGTATACTTGAAGTAAGCTAACCGCATCTACAAAAGACTGTAGTTTGCTTGTATCTCCATTAAACTCGTTTGGTAATATCTTACCAGCTAAATTGAAAAAATCATTCATACTTAATGCCATTTTATCTTTGCTTGTTGCTTCTAATACCTCTTTATTAATTAAATTATTACCCGTAATTAATTGAGACGGAACTTTATACTGACAATCTAACACTTGAAATGCTTTCTCTACCTTATCTCTGATTTTGTCAAAATATAAAATGCATGTATTCTGCTGATCCTCGTCTAATTCATACCAATTCTTATTTATTAACTTAGAGAAATTATTGAATGAATCACACAACTTATTTATTATATCTATGTGACTTTCTGAACTTTTAGGAACCTCCTTTTTTAACACTCGCTTACTATTCTCACGTATATCTTCTAGAATTAAATTCAATAATTCTTCCCACGTTACTGCATTTCCATCACTCGAGGACATTTAAAATTAAATGATTCATTCTCAATAAGAGGAAAATTAAAAAAAATATATATCAAATACTAACGCAACAACGACAAAACAGAATATATCCTTAAAAATTACAAAAAAAATTCTCACCATCTTAAAGATTCAGTGTAGATTTCTTCTTATGTTCCTCTTCAGTTGTCTTCTATAGTTCTTATATGTGGACCATCCTAATTGTAGTACCAAAACCACAATGGTATAAATAAGGGCCTTCATCTCCGGATCTGCTTTGATTTCTTCCTGGACTATGAAATTGCTGTTGACCACACCATTTTCCTGGACCTCTTGCTTCGTTGACTTACCACCCATTTTCACAGAATTCCAATTGTTTGCAGGGTCGCCATGTAATGTATGTATCCTACTATGGATACTTGGTGCATTAGAAGTTTGGAAGGGCCTCTGACTAGGTGGTGTTGCTGGTCACTTGGTGTGTCATCTCACAGGAATAAAAACAACTACTGGAATCACTGGGTCATGTTCTCTTTATTACCTTACATTAACCCACTTATTACTAGTACTAATTAGAATATTAATTAAAATGATTACGATGAATAGAATACACTTTGAATGTCTTTAGGACATCTTAGAATAAATAAGTAATGAATTAGAATTGATTAGAATAATTTAGAATGATTTAGAATGAATGTTAAAACACTTTCGTTAACATATTTATACGACGAGTCAAGTTCAGCGTTTTTGTAAATATAAAACAATTCTGTTTATGTTTGTTTCACGCTCTGAACTTGACATCCTACGTGAGACCTTTCTCTTTTCATATTGGTCAACGACTCATGCTTTATAGAAATTAGCTTCAAAGGAATTTATGTCTTTATTCATAATAATACCATAATAATAATTTAAATAATTAATAAATAATATTTCAGCCAAAAGGCATCACAGACTGATTTGAAAGTAAATTGGTCATTTAAAATGAGTAATATTCGTTTGACGAGTGGGGATAGTAGAACCATAGCGTTTAACTCTAGTTTAGGTATTGTGAGGATGGAACTGATAGGGGCAACCCTGGATTTCGAGGATAACAGGATACAATGCACTGATCTGTCGGTAAATATTGAGCGAAGATAGAAAGTTCCGCCATAAGCTGTAGCGCTCGCATCGCTAAAGTCATGCAGTTCCAAGAGAAGGATTTTCTTGTGAAGTAGCAAACAACGGGGAATCTCGAGTGTTTCCAGTTCAGTGAGTGTGTAACAGAATTCTGCCCATTCATTGAACAAAGTTGGATTTTCAATCGGGTCGTCCCAATCTAACTTTAGGATCCAGGTTTGTTGCATCATTAATTTACCGCGAACAAGCAAAGGGTTGACCAAACCTAGAGGATCGTAGCAGCTGGAGATTGTTGATAGGATTATTCTTTTTGTGATATTGGACGTAGGAACACTAGAAGGAACAGAAATTCGAAACTGGTCAGTTAAAGGACTCCACTCCAGTCCCAATATTTTACATTGGTTGTTTTCGAGATTCATATCTTTGACGGTATGTGTAGTGCTGAAATCCTTAAAATTAGAATTTGAATAGAACTTGTGAAGGCTAAACCCGTAAGGGTTAAGACATTCATTTAACTCTGTGTATAGGAGTTGCAGGTCTTCTATAGTGTTCGCCCTGGCCAGAATGCCATCGACGTAGGAATGACATCCGAATCCTTGTAGGAATTTCGTAGACAAAAGTGTGATGTGGTGTGATAGCTTTTGGTTTCTGATCTTCCGCTTTGCGGAACATTCCCAGATATGATCCATCCTAGGTGTGTGTTTACTAATGCGGGCTTTCCTGACCCAAGTTTGTGGAGACCGGGTTGGATTAATTCGTAGTACAAGTCAGCTCCAATCAGAATGTCTATAGTGGAAGGAGTATCAAAAGAAGTGTCTGCGAGCTGTTCATTGAAACGCGGAGGGATTTGCAGGTGTTCCTTACACAGAGGAATCTGTGGAAGCATCAACGTGATATGATCAACTACAGCGCATTTTACTACAAAATTGGGCGATGGAGACTGCACAGAAGTGAATTTGATGTCCACCATCCGTGTTATTGGCGTATTATTTTTGCATATGCCGTAGACTTGTAAGTTGCACTGGTAAGGGGTAAGCTCTGCTCGATTTATGAATTCTTTGGTAACAAATGAGGATTGACTGCCACTGTCCAGAAACACCCTCGCAAAAACCGGAAACTTGTTAGTATTGGTAACTAATATCCATGCAGTTGCTAGGAGAACGTATTGTTGGGATGTAGACGTAGCAGATGATGCGGTCTTTGGTTGTCAGCTGTCATACATTTCTCCTGGGGATGAGACATGCGCTTGTGCATTATTGGACAGGTGATGCGGGGGAGGAATGTGAACGTTCGGGAGGGGGTTTGATGCGGCAGCCGGTTGATTATTGGAGGTTTGACACGAGGGTTGTAGTTGGCCTTGATCGTGGATCAAAGAGTGATGACGTTTATTGCATAAGGAGCAATTAGCTTTTGACAAGCAAACACTGACCGTATGTTTGGTTCCTAGGCAATTCATACAAAGTTTGTTTGATTGGACGAAAGATTTCCTGTCTCTTACTGAAAGTGATGAAAATAAAGGGCAATAATAAATTCTGTGAGAGCAATCTCGGCAGTAGGAGCAGCCTGAAGAGTTTGGCGACGGTTTTCTACTTACATTGTTTGGTTGTTGGACGGATTCGTTTTGAGAAGAGTGGAGAAATATTTTGTGTGACTTAAAATGGTTGGAAGGAGCGTTAGATGGTTTTTGAAGTTCAGGTTTTGATTGAGCTGTGTTAATGGCCTCTACCACTGCACAGCGTTGGTGTAAAAAGTTAAACAGTTCGTTAGGGGTACTTAGTGTATTCTGCCTTGCCTGCTCTTCGAACGCTTTTTTTGAATGATAGTCAAGTTTTTGTGACATTATTTGAGTTAAAAGTGCATCTAACAATTGTTGTGGTGTTTGTTTCAGAGTCTGTAGAGACTCGTACGTTGACTGAGTTGATGCTATGAAGGCTCTCAAATTTACGACAGTACATTTTGTGAGATCTGAGGTAGAAAGAAGTTGCTGAAAGTGATTTGCTACGATTTGTCTGGTGTTATTATACCTTTTTTCCAACAGATCTAGCGATACTTGCAAATTGCTTTCAGTAATTGGCAATGATTCTATTAGTTTCAGAGCATCCCCTGATAAATGCGACCTTAGGTAAAATAGTTTCTCTGATTCTGAGCTCATGATAGAGTTTTCTAAAATTAACGCTTTAAACAAATTTATAAAAGTTGTGTATTCCAGAGAGTTGCCAGAGGTATTTTTATTTCTGGTAATTTCAATCGTGAGATGGATTTATATTGCTTAGACGCATTGAATTCTAGAGCGTCAAGCAAGGAATGTAGTTTTGCATAAGTGTAAAAATACGATGTCTCTGTCAGCTCTCTGTCTCTGGTATCATCGTCAACCTCCTCAACTTGATCTTGTGCTAGGCAGTAATTATCAAAGTATTTCTTGCATTGCTCTAAGCGAATTGTTATTTGACTTTTGTCAGTGCAATCTGAATTGGCTTCCGCCCAATTTTTCATTCTAGTTATTTGTGCTTTACATGTTGCGCGGGTTCTTTTTACATCGTCCATATTTACTGTTTGTTTTGACTTTTTCTTTGTCATGAAAACTGAGGTGGCTAACCGATATTTTTGCGACTATACAAGTGTGTTGAGGAGATAACGTTTACCAAGTGGGGTATGCTTTGTTCAAATGATTCGTTTACTGCAACAATGTTCTAGTGTAGTGAAGCTAATACTGGAGCTGAATTTTTGAAATTTTTTTTTTGGTATTGTGTTTAGAGTAAAAAAAAATTGGACAGCGGTTCCCCTGTGACAACTGTCAATTTATGTTCTGAAAATCAAAATTTATTTTTTCTTGAAATTATTCTAAGTGTTGAGTGTGAAAAAAAATTGGACAGCGGCTCCCCTGCGACAACTGTCATTTATGTGCTGAAAATCAAAATTTTTTTTTTCGAAATTATTTAAAGTGATCGAAAGAGAAGCTAATTAAAAAAAATTATTTCACACGACATCGATTACAAAAAACAAAAAAGGGAAACCGATACGTTGAGATTTTTGTTGCAATAAACTTTTCATCTGTTTTGTGAGTCTAGCTAAATTATACATATTTTGTAAATGTTTTATACATTATGTTAAATCAATGAATATCAACGGGCATCTCCTATTTTAAATTATACTATTATTTTTCTCGATGTTCATAACTATTATTAATGTTTTAAGTGAATAACCAATTTGGTTCTCTATATTTTTTGCGAAATGTAGCACTTTTGAACTAATTGTACATGAAATTTTTAATGAAAAACTCACCGACCTTTTCACTACTGATTCACTTTGATGAATCCGGCTATTCGAAGTACCATGAAGAAATAAGCTGTTTTCTTTGTTCGTGGACTGGGTGGCTGGTGAATAAAACTCGTTGCTGTCGAATTTTGGTTTATATTTTTGTCCAGGAAACAGACAAATATAACAACAATACTTTTGTACAACATAGGCACAACAGATTACATCACTGGGAAATAGTTAGCACAAATTTGTTAAATCAATTGGATTACTTTTCACAAAACGTGTCACATCAATGAATTAATTAGCACAAAACTTGTTATAGGTATCAATGAACAATACAATTAACACTTAAAAGTTCATATAAATACGATACAATACTTAGATTATTGTCGATAAACTTGAGAGCCGGGGCGGATATAATTTCGGCCGGAAAAAGGGCAGGTGCTAAAAGCCGGTAGGTAAATTCGGCCGGAGGTTTTAAGTTGCTTCCT
>CAJUYI010001316.1:31244-47977 GCA_910591695.1 Galerucella pusilla
GTCCTGTCCTGTATTATACTAATTTTGACTATTTTTATTTCGATTGAAAAATATCACATGTAAATATTTTATGTGGAAGAATCAGACAGTCTTGTCAATTTTTTTTATAGATGAATACATTTCTTGAAAATTCGACTTTCCCCAATTTGTCGGACATGCAATGACCGTATTAAAAAAGTTCCCATGCTGAGTATATTTAAATCGGCTGTTCAGGAGTTGTTGAGTATAAATCCGATTGTAGCGCCACCTACCGTGACTAGTTGGGAATCTTAACCATCCAGTTACTTTCTCAGACACAAAAAATTTCATCAAGTTATAGATTTCCCGTTGCATTAACATGTGTTACCATTTATCCCCTTTTTGTGGTTTAGTGAGAAGAAGAAGAAACCCACCCTTACTCGGTTGAGAAGAAACTGTCAAGTATAGTGAAGCAGGGTACCTGTGATAGAAGATGCTAAGTTGTAAACCCAATGTACACATGAACAACAGCAGATTGGCGGAGACAACAATCGGAAGGTTTTAACAAGAAGACGAGGAAATACATACTTCGCTAGGTTGATGTTCTCGGCGATAGGAAAGGAAAAATCAGAATTCTACCAATATATCAAAGCAGTGAAGATGATGACTAGTCAAGATTGGAAAGACTTTCGCATAGGATGGGGTATATACAATAGATCTGCGATGGTCGTAGAGAAGAGGTTCCTAGAAGCACGTAGATTCCATTTCACTCACATTTCAAATGGCAGCTAATGGGTGATAATAAAATTTCACGTAATTTTGTTAATGGGAAAATCTTATTTCCACTAACCTCCTGAAATCCATGAGCATTCTTGATTTATTAATTCGGAATCACCGGTCAGAGGCTTCAAATCCTGCGTACTTCAGCCTTCGGGGTTTTTGTTTCCTTGGTTGTACCGTTTATGTGAAGGGAATGGGTGTATTTATCAGGCCCAATAGTCTATTCACTCGGCTTTTCTTGAAGAAATACTCCCATGGGTACTCCGAAGAGTATATATCTCCAATGAGTCATTGCTTCAAGGACTGTTTTCCCCCATTCCGTGCACAAATAACAAATATGTTCATCTTGGTACATATGAATTGTGTTCTTAAGGAACAGTGACCGATGAGCAATCCCGTAGTTTTCCTTTGACTCTTGCTGATGTTTGATATTTCATTAGTCAGAGACTCCAAGAGTTTTTAACCAGGAGTTTGCTGTGTTTCCAGTATCCTTTGTTTGAATTGATCAAGATGTACACTACAAATAACCCACTTGATGTAGACTCTCGAATAAAATTTTTCATCCGATGGACATGATGCTTTTGAAGAATTATTTTGCGGAATTGAACTTGAAATTGAACTTCAATTCAAATTACCATAAAAATATTATATCGATTTTAATTTGGAGAGAGATCTTATCAATTTAGTTCTCACGCGAATTTCAGTATTCTATTATTGAGACTTCAATCACCTTCTTTGAAAATTCCTATTCTTTGGTGATTTCTCAGTAACTTTAAAACAATTTTCCAGTGAGAATTGGAACAATATTTGTTTTCATTGTCACTACTTTCGATTTCCACCGCTAGTGTTATAATTTATTTGTATATTATTGATTCATAACATTTTTGTGAGTCGGCTAATATGTACTGAATAAATACAAGTGAAATATTCATTTCCCACGTGAAGTACTGAATTGCTCGATTAAATCGTTTTATTTGCCATCTGTATGAAAAACAGATTGCTCACCAGCCCTAAGCCTATAAATGAATTAAACAGATTTTCGCTTTGATTTAATGATCGGTGGAAACTGTAGATATGTCTCATCAATACTTAACCACTATTGTGATAAATCATTAATGAATTAATGAATAATTACAGCTTTAAGTTACCCACGAGTTCAGATTCAGTTGATAGGCGTGAAATATTTGGAAAAGTTGAGTGGAACTTCCCCGTATTACGGCAACTTCCATAGTTTACAATCTGTATTATGATGATTTCTATCTATCCAGCCTATATACATCATCCAAGTGTGCTCAAAAGCTCAAAAGCTTATGGACGGAAATATTGCATATTTATTCTATTTTCGGTCTTCAATTTTAGTGTGTGCACTGTGTGCAGTTTTTGCTGGATCTTGTTTGTTGAAGTGTTTTATAGGATTATTGATCGAATAAACTCATACAAAACATTTATGAGTAATATATCCTTAGAGGAGTTTATCGGAATTTAGCATTTCTAGCTCAATTTGAAAATGCAACATCAATCACTGTATAACGTGGTAACAATGATGCATTGAATATTAGTACCTAGTATTTCTCCATCTAGCTTCAATAATAACCTTCATCCTCCTGGCATACTGCGCAATAGATCTTTGATGGAATTTTTCGGAATTCGATTCCATCTCCCCAGTGTAGCAATTCTCAATTCTGCAATTGGGTAATGAGCTGGACTTCGAGCTTACATAATTTTCTCGGGGTGTTTTCTATATACCAGGACCTGATGACACTCCGTAAGGCGAACAGTTCATTAAAACCTTGTATGTATTTAGAGTAGTTAGACTTTTTTTAAAATCGTCCAGTTTGATTTAAACATACGCCGCGGCAAATAAATGTTCAATTTTTGGAATGGAATATGTATCCACATGTAAATTAGGGTTTAATGTTACTCGATAATCGCCACAAATTCTAATTTGCCCTAATTTTTCAAGCACTGGGACTATTCGATTCGCCCAATAACCATATTCAACCGGCGTTAATATTCCACTTTTTACTGAATTATTTCATTTTTTCTCAACTTCATCTCTTAGGGCTAATGGCAGGTTCCGTGCTTAACAAAAAACGGGCTTAACATTCTCTTCCAAATGCAACTGCGCCTTACCCTTATTAAATTTCCCCTGTCCTTCTGAAGATACTTGCGGAAATTTTTTTCTGCAAAATGTCAGGTACCTCTTTTACATTCATCTCCTAGATGTAATTGAAGTTGAAGAATTTATCTATAGAGATATTTAACTTAGAAATCCATTCCCTACCTTAAATAGGTGGACCCCCGTTTTTGATAACATGCAGTTTTAAATTTAATGACATATTGTTGTGAACAACCGAAACAAAAATATATCCATTAATCACAAAGCCTGAGTATGATTTTAAATTCAATTGAGATTTATTTAGGGCAGGTTTATCAAGGTTCGGTTGAATATTGTAGCCTTTGGCTAAATCTTAGCTGTTGGTCAAAGTTTTATCAACTGCCAGTTTGCATTAGCTGTCAGTCAAACTTTCGGCTATCCTAGCCACAAAACAGTCTAACCTATAGAAGTGAAAGTTTATAGGATGACCTTGAATACAAAAATGAGGTTTCAAAACCATCCACCTGAAGCGCTAGTTGCAATTGAGTTGTCGAAACAGGCCTGGCAGCTAAGGCCTTTAGCACGAAAAGAAGAAAAGATTTTGAAATTCATCAAAGCTGTCATATAGTTGTCACTATTGTCTTTTATAGATTTCCTTTTGCCATTTGCTGTTGTTATTTGTGTTTCAATTAGGTACTGTAAGTCTCATCAAGTGTGATAATTCATAATATTTATAATGGTTGGTGTGAAATGTTGGGTTCCTGGGTGTACAGACGTTACATCAAAACGACATCGGTTTCCCAAACATGACCCTTTGTTGTTGAATGAATGGGTTGCCTTTATTCGCAATCCAAAACTAAAGGAATTGAGCGCTGAACAGATTTATAAATCCTACAAAGTTTGCGACAGATATTTTGAAACACAATAGGTATATTGTTATTGGGACAAAAAGGGGCCTAACTAGCAAAACTGTTCCTACAACCCTTTCAGGATTGATCAAAAAGTGATGGGAGATACGTAATATTATCACTCTTAGACATTACTTAGCGCGTGGTAAAATGTAGATTGCATTTAGGAATTCCTAAATTCGTTTTAGGTATTACCTGACTTTAGGAAATGGTTAGTGGAATCGGGCATTAGTCATTCGAAAAACAAACTTCCATTAAAAAAAGCGCTATGAAATAGTTCTGAACCCATCCACTGCGATCGCTGAAATTCTTCTTTCCTTAGTCTGGTTTTTGGCCTCAGCTGCCTTGCCTATTTCGACTACTCAATTGCAACTAGCGCTTCGGGTGGATGGGTTTGACACCTCAATTTTTCATTCTGGGTAATCCTATTGGACTTTCACTTCTATAGGTTAGACTGTTTTGTGATCCTAGCTGCCACTATCAAGTTGATGTTAACCATAGAACATACAGTTAAATACGAGAAAGTGGTGCTTAGTTTTTCTAACCATAGATTCTAACTGACAACTGTGTCATGATTTTTTCATGTTTGCTTACATTTTGCAACAAATATTATTTCAACTTTAAATTTGATTGTGTTATTATCGTTTAGGGTGAAATCGAGAAGCTTATTTGATTCTTTCATAGTCTAGGTTCTGTTTGTATTTTCTTTCATTGCTATTGTCAATGTATCTTGAGGAACTTGACGACCTTTTTTTATGACTGCGCCAGTGTAATAACTCTCCTCGGTTATTCGATAATGATTTAAAGTTAATAAACTTAATGTTTCAATATCTAATTAATATTTGGTATATTCATAATACTAGGTAGGTAGGTGAACACGGATTATTACCTTTATTCTAAACTCGAAGGACCGTTATTATACTTTATTATCACTTTATAGTAATAATCGATGTTTGATGAGCAATGGCTTCATCCACCATTGGCTTATGCAGGGAGCATGGAAATCAAACTCGTTGGCTTGCCTTTCTCACCTCATTTATTGGAACTTTAGTTCTTTATGCCAGGTTATGTTTGAGCGACCAGGGGTCGCGACGCAAAAGATCTGACCGTTGCTCGTTACGTTACGAAACGTTATGTTACATTTCTTCGTTATGTGCCTTGCGTGCTTGTGCCTCCTTAGTCTCTCTCTCTCGTTTACGAAGCAGCGATTTATAATAATAAATATGCTCCTACCCGGATTTGAACCCGGGCCGCCAATGCCGCCAATGCAAGCATTCTAACCACTGAACCACCGATGCTATATTGAAATTCTATGCAAAGCTGGTATTCGCAGTGCTAGTGATCTACTTGAATTTGTTCCGATAAATTTTTACTATTATTTCCATAATTTGTTTTGCGCGATTAAGGGGTCTAGCACATTTACTTTTCGAAATACAGGGTGTTGAAATTTTGAAAGCTTGAATGTTTTGAAACGATAACTTTAAAATGGATGGATAAATTGATTTGTCATTTGGCAGGTTGTTTATGTAAAAGGGCATATTTTGAAAGAAATTGTAGTTTGTGCAACTAGTGTGGATATGATGGCCATGTCGCACGAGGACGTTCAAGTGCGATACAGACAATCCACACGAGTCGAGCAGCATATTTTTTCTACGATCCACTTAAGAAAAAATCTAGAAAATAAAAATTTCTATAAACTGTAATATACCTAACTTCAAATTGAAAATTTTACAATTCAATTTTATGTTTCCACTAATTTTGTGGTAAACGTACAGTTCTTGAAATTTGTATGGGGCTACGGTTTCATTTTTTAAATATTCGATGCTGTTTAAATATACGATGCTGTTCTAAGTAGATGTTGCCAGTCGGACTTCCTCATGAAAGGTTCCGTACCACTATCTATAATAATGAATATTCTGCTGAATATTTCAAACGTCTACCTGTTGTTGTTATTATTATCAAGCAAAATAATTATTTTTTGAAATAAAAGTAACAATTAAAAAAAAACTTTTTCACGGGAATCGAACCCGGGTCTACGGCGTGAGAGTCTGGATTGCTTACTACTCAACCACTGAGAGATATGAAAATTGTTTATCTATAACGTCAGATGTACCTACTACATAATTTTATCAAATCTGAGGTCTCCTCAAATACCCATTTTATTCTGTTTTAAGTATTATTTGTTGGTAATTTGTACGGATTATTTCTTTCAAGTTTACCTTTGTAAATGAATATTCTTGATCCAGTGCGCTTCTATGAGAAACTTTGACAAGTTATTTTGACGTTTCTTTTAAATTGAAAAAAGATGAATGACGGATACTCAACTCGAATGCTGATTGGTGGATTTCATATACGTTCTAGGATGTATATGAAATTATATCCGTTTAGTTAACTGATGGCCTACATTTCCATTTTGTAAACTGTGCAGAATGGTAGTTTGTGCAACTAGTGTGGATATGGACAATCCACACGATTCGAACATTATATTTTTTCTACGATCCCTTCAAGAAAAAATCTAGAAAATAAACATTTGAATATACTGTAAAATAAATATAACTTGAAATTTAAAATGTTCAACAATTTTTTTTTATAATCGTACCAATTCAATTTTATGTCTTCACTTATTTTTTTGTGATAAACGTACAGTTCTTAAATGTACAATTTGTACAATGTTACGGTTTCCCTTTTTAAATATGCGAAGCTGTTATAAGTAGATGTTGCCAGTCGGACTCCCGCACGAAGGGTAGGTATCGTTCCTTTATCTACAATAAATATGCAAAATACGAAATATTTCAAGCGTCTACCTGTTGTTGTTATCAATATCAAGCAGAATAATTATTTAAAAATAAAATCATTAATAAAAAAAAAGTTGTTTCATGGGGAATCGAACCTAGGTCTACCGCGTAAGAGCCTGACATGTTTACCACTCAACCACCGAGATCTATTATAAGGACATGTCCATCGGTAGCTCCTCAATTACCCATTCTATTCTATTTTTAGTACCTATTTGTTATCAATTTATACGGACTATTTTATTTGTTCATTTTTGTAAATAAATATTCTTAATCCAGTGCTTCTGAGAGAGACTTTTTTGACAAGTTATTTTGACGTTTCTTTAAATTGAAAAAAAGATGAGTGACGAGTACTAAACGCGAATACTGATTGGTGGATTTCATATAAGTACGTTCCAGGATGTATATGAAATCATAATATACGTTCAGTTAACCGATAAGGCCTACATTTCCATTCTTTAAACTGTTCAGGGAATGGATAATATACATATGGGTGTAGAAAAGATGGGTAATATTTATGCGGGTGTAGAAAATAGTTATTTTCCTAACAAGTGCGGAAAGTGATACTTTCCCGCACGCGACTGCAGTTGACCCGAACGACGCGAAGCGGAGTTCGGGCAAGCGGTCAAGGGCGGGAAAGACACTTTACGCATGAGTTAGGAACATTATTTTTTCTACGACCGTATATACAAAAAAATATATCAACCCATTTTTCAAAATTTATTTTATTTTAACATACATATAAAAAACTTGGACCAAAAACTATTATTATTATTATCAATTATTATTATAAATATTAATATTAGAAACACAATTTGCTGCATTCTGTGAATTACTTAAAATTGCCGGTCCAGTGGAGTTATTTGGTGTTAACTGGTGAGTGAATGACGTTGATGGGGATAGCATCGTTTGCAGGTCACATAAAGATGACGATGAAGGTGACGGCAACAATTTTAAGTTATTTGTAGATGAAATAATTTCATTTGATATATTTTCCTTATATCAAACCCGGGTGGTTTGATAGTTGTTTTGTGACACTACTTTTAAGAATTTACAAGATTATATCAAAATATTTTCATTATTTTATATTTTCAGAAAATTAAAAATGCTACAAAAAGCTAGAAAACAATTTGTTGATTTTATTTGATAGACTATTTATTCACCTGGTGTAAGAATAGTTATGACTTCCATAGTAAAAAACTATCTAATAAGGTCAAAATTTGCATAATTTTACTTTCCCGCACTAGTGCCGGAAAGTGACACTTTCGAAGCTGAAATACGTGCGGGAAAGTGGGTTAAAACGCACGGTAGTAGAAAAAACATTTTTCAATTTTTGATCCAGTGGTGTACATTAGGGGTGGGCAAAATAATCGATCTATCGAAAAATAATCGATTAATCGGGTGATCAATTAATTTAATCGGGTGATTGATTAATCGATATATATTTTTTTAAATAATCGATTAATCTAATGATCTAAAATAATCGATTAATCGATAACAATCAAATAATCGAAATAAATTGAATATTCGGAAATAATCGGTTAATCGGAAACTATCTATTGATCGGAAATACTCGATTAATAGAAAATAGTCAAATAATCGAAAAAAATTGAATATTCGGAAATAATCGGTTAATCGGAAACTATCTATTGATCGGAAATACTCGATTAATCGGAAATAATCAAATAATCGAAAAAACCGAATATTCGGAAATAATCGGTTAATAGAAAACAATCGATTGATTCGAAATACCCGATTAATCGAAAATAATCAATTAATCGAAGATTGATTGATTTATAATCAATTGATAGTCTATTGTAAATCGATCAATAATCGATTATCAATCGATTATTATTAATCCAATATTAACCGATTATTTTCGATTAATCGATTAATTCCGACTAATCGACTATTTTCGATTGATAGATTAATCGAAAATGATCGATTATTTTATATAATCGATAGTCGATTATATTTTTGGAACTTTAGTTCTTTACGCCAGGTTATGTTTGAGCGACCAGGGGTCGCGACGCAAAAGGTCTGACCGTGCCGCGTTACGTTACGCTACGTTATGTTACATTGCTTCGTTATGTGCCTTGCTTTTGCGTGCTTGTGCTTCCTTAGTCTCTCTCTCGTTCACGAAGCAGCGATTCATAATAATAAATATGCTCCTGCCCGGATTCGAACCCGGGCCGCCCGCGTGCAATACGAGCAGCAAAGCTGGTATTCGCAGTACTAGTGATCTACTTGAATTTGTTCGGATAAATTTTTACTATTATTTCCATAATTTTTTTTGCGCGATTGAGGGGTCTAGCTACTTTTCGAAATACAGGGTGTTGAAATTTTGAAAACTTGAATGTTTTAATTCGATAACTTTAAAATGGATGGATAAATTGATTTGACATTTGACAGGTTGTTTTTAAATGTAAAAGGGCATATTTTGAAAGAAATTGTAGTTTGTGCAACTAGTGTGGATATGATGGCCATATCGCACGAGGACGAAGATGGAGTACGACGCCGTAGGCGGAGTGCTCAATCGTTCAAGTGCGATATGGACAATCCACACGAGTCGAGCAGCATATTTTTTCTACGACCCACTTAGGAAAAAATCTAGAAAAAAAAATTTCTATAAACTGTAATATAACTTCAAATTGAAAATTTAACAATTCAATTTTATGTCTCCACTAATTTTGTGGTGAACGAATGTCTAATTTGTATAATGCTACGGTTTCCTTTTTTAAATATACGATGCTGTTATAAGTAGATGTTGCCAGTCGGACTCCCTCATAGAGGGTACCGTACCATTATCTATAATAATGAATATTCTGATGAATATTTCAAACGTCTACCTGTTGTCGTTATTAATATCAAGCAGAATGATTATTTAAAAATAAAATTAACAATAAAAAAAATTCCTCTCGGAACCCGGGTCTACCGCGTGAGAGTCTGGTGTGCTTACTACTCAACCACCAAAGAATATGCAAATTGTTTATTTATAACGTCAAATGTATTACATAACTTTTGCTTAAAAGGAACTAAAGTTCCTACCGTGTGTCCCGCGACACGTTCTACACACCTTTTTAAGTTTACATGATGCTTTACTCATAGCATCGCAAAAAGAACATTTTCTATAGTTTCTCAGTTACTTCTGTGTCTATACACCGTTTTAAACTTTTTACTACGACGAATTTCACCTCATGTCATTTTGACGTCTCCTTTAGAAAAATCGCGTAGTGAGCGTTTGCGCGAGCAGTCCCCGTCCGTTCAGGTTCGTGGTATGCCGTGATTGGCGTACATCATTGTTGGAGTTAAGCGGAGGGAAAACGGTTGGCAATTTGAAAGTACACAGGTACGGCTTGGCGTCAGCTGAAGAATTTATTGATTGAATTTCAGAGAGGATTTCATCAAATCCGAACATACTGGGGGCAGGCAAAGTGAGAAATACATTGAACATCATCAAATGGACGAGGTCCCAAGAAGCAAAAGGAGAAGAGATGGAAAGGGTTTACATGGATGGAAACGTACTCCAAACTGCTCAACATGATAAGAAGGCCATTTGCATTCAATTGATGTTGCCTGCTGATGTCTAGACTAGTCATAGGTCATCGTCAAGAAATATTTCACCATCACATCAAGCAGCGAGAGGTAGATGAACAGAGCAATGTTTATCGTAGATTATAGAAAGGAAATCGATTCGACTTAACGAATTGCACCATGGGAACAGGATGAGGTAATAAATGTAAATCGTGAACTTATCGGTACAAAGTACAAATGTTATAATTTATCTTTACATTTTTGGTATTAAATTACACATTTACTTTTTATCACCACCCGGTATTCAATAATATAACTTTTATTGTATTTCTTATTAGCAAAAAATAAACTGTGTGGAATAATCTTTTGTCCACGACCACCTAATAATAAGTCAATATTTTACCTCCTAACTAAAGGTATATGGTACCCATTTATCAACTGTCGTGAATTATGGTTCATAATACACTGTAGTGTATTATGGTTCATAATTCCCGACTAGAGATGGGGGTACAATATTGAATAAACCATTAAATATGTGTATTTTGTTCAGGAAATATGTTTCTGACATATATCGTATCTATAAAATATTGTAATTTCATAACGATATTTTCTAATATTAAGTATTTCAAAACAATATATTTATAACGGTACGTTGTATTGATACTTTCTACAGTATCGCCCATCTCTATATGTCAAACTATTTGAAGTTAGTAATATGCCAAATAGCTACTGACTCTTATTTATTAATAAATAAATTAAGTGTCGTGGACAAAGTATAGTATTCTACTCGCAATTTATGGCCATAATTCACTTGGGTGACTTGCGCCCCTCGCCTGCGGATCGTGACGCAAACGTCACCCATCGTGAATTATGGCTATCATAAATTGCTCGTTTAATAATATACTATTATTGAAACACATTTATACTGTTACGAACTCACTAATTCCGAAGCCGGTCCTGTCGCAAACGATGAATGCGAGCTTTCTAGAAATGTTCTTAGGCAGGTAATATCCAGACTGTTCTGGAAATGTACCAGGCCATACAATGCTTTATCGCGAAGGTTCTAGAGATTGGAAAAGGAGTATATATAGGTGAATTTTCGAATTAGTCGGCAGTTGTGCAGTATACAGTGAATCGGTAAACAGTTTCAGTATACAGAGAGTGAACAGAAGTGAATATAAATAGTGTTGAATATAAATTAGGACAATTATTATACCAAGTGTAGATAAATTAATAGACATTAAGTAGTGTGTATATAAATTAAGATTATTATAGTGTGTAAGTGTTTCTTTAATAAATCGATAGTAATTAGCCATAGAGAGTGTATAATTTTTTCCCACGGTAAAAACAGTTTAAATAAATAAGAAAAACATTACATTGGTGTCAGATGTGGGGTAATATAAATAAATAATTACGTAAAAATGGCTAAGAGACTATGTGACCTGAAAGTGACGGAACTAAAAGCAGAATTGGAAAATCGCGAGTTGGAAACATCCGGAAAGAAGAATTAGTCGAAAGACTGAAAATAGCACTGGAAAGTGAAAACTTGGATCCAGAAACATTCTTATTCAATGACGAGTCGTCCACCATAATCTCGTCAATATCTACTTTGAAGAAGGATATTTCTGCTAACATTTCCTCCATGGACGAGAAGATTTCTACTATGAAAGACGATATTTCTGCCGATATTTGGTCAATAAAAAATGACAATACCGCTGTCGAAAATTAAATCGAACATAAAATTTCGTCCCTTAAATCAGATATGGAGAATAAAATAACAACAATGGAAGATAAAATCCAGGAGTTGGAGAGAAAAATGGCAAATTCAGGAACACAAGACATGTCAGCAGAAGAAAAGAAGATCGAGCAAATAAAACCCTGCAAGCCAGAAACACTCCCCAAAATAGGAGATATTGGCAGTTTAGCTCGAGTCAACGTTCGACGGAAATATGTCGTGGACCAATTATGTAAAACAATTTGAAGCAGCCGCTAGAGCGAATAATTGGTCAGACAGGGAGAAGGCAGTGAACTTCGCGCTTCGGGGAGATGCCTTGGATGTGCTTCAGACGATACCTCTTGAAGAAATGGATGACTTTGAGCAGCTGAAGAAGAGGTTGGACATGCGATATGGTCACGAACATCTAGAACACTTGTACCAATCTCAGATGAAGAATCGAAAGCAGATACGTGATGAAACCCTTCAAGAGTATGAAGTGGATATTGCCCGACTAGTCCGATTTGCTTATCCATCGGCACCAGAGAACATGATGGAATGTCTAGGCATCCAAGCCTTTATTGATGGCTTACGTGACCCTGATATGCAGAGGACGCTTCGTTTAGCCCATCCCAAAACATTGGTCGATGCATTGACTGCTGCCCTTGAATATGAAGCAGCCACGAAGGCGTCAGGTTATATTAAAGTTAGGACCGTTCAAGAAAGGGTGACAAAGATAAATTTGACCAGTTAGTCAACTTGATAAAAAGCATGGTAGAACGGAAGCCGAGGAAGATTAGATGCTGGAATTGTGGCGAGCTAGGACATGTACGCAGCTCGTGTAAGCGCCCCAGAACTCCAGCAAACCAAGAGCCCCAGTCCCAGGAAAACTAGAATGGGTCGGCCACGAGGGGGCAGCACCGACCCAGGATCGTTCCAAAGACCCTCTCATACTGATAGCCTCTCTCAGATGCCGTAATGACAGTGTATATGTGGATAGCGAAGTGGATGGCAAGAAATACACTCTGCTGGTGGATACTGGAGCAACTCGAACCATTATACGGCCAGAGATAATAAAATCTAAGAAGCTTCTGCCAACGAGGCTGCGACTCCGGACCGCAACAGGGGAGAGTGCCAATGTTCATGGAGAGACGCAAATCCAATTGGGAATTGGTGAAGAAAAATTTACGCATACGGTAATCGTAGCTGATATCGAAGAAGACGTGATTCTGGGAATGGACGTAATGAATTTACATGGTTTCCAGTTAGACTTTAGAAACAGAACCATCAAGGTGGGTTCCGAAGAAGTATTCCTTCATCCACATGAAAGCAGAACGGTGTTGGCAGCTGTACAGGAAGATACTGTTTTTCCTGCACGAAGCGAAACCATGATAGTAGCGCGGCTACAGGGGATCATGGAAGAAGGTACACCGGTTATGATGGAACCTTGGAACCACGACGAAGAGGTTGGTAAAGGAGTGCTAATTGGAAAAGGACTGGTTACGTCAGCGAAGGAGATCGGTGACGGTGACGTGACCGGTGACGTCTGTAGTTCGTCAAACAACGACAACCGACAATTCTAATGACAGATTTGAACAGATGTTGTCAATAGCTGACCAATCCTTGAATCGAGCTGAGAAAAGGAAAATGAGAGAATTCCTCTTGCAGTATCGAGACCTATTCGTACCAAAAGGAGGGAAGACTGATAGAACATCAGCCGTCAAACACAAAATCGATACTGGTGATGCCAAGCCAATTAAACAATCAGCTCGAAGGCTACCGCAAGCGAAGAGAGAGGAGGCTGAAAAAATAATGAAAGAGATGGAGAAAAAAAAGTAATAGAACCATCTACTAGTCCATGGGTATCTCCAGTAGTACTCGTCAAGAAAAAGGATGGAACTACCAGATTCTGCGTGGACTATCGCCAGCTGAATAACGTGACGAAAAGGGACAGCTATCCTCTGCCTCGGATCGACCGGATCGACGATACGCTAGACACTTTGGCTGGCAGTAAAATGTTTTCTACCTTGGATCTGAAGTCTGGCTATTGTCAAGTAGAAATGGACCCAGAAGACAAATAGAAAACTTCTTTCACTACCGGATCCGGATTATGGCAGTTCAACGTCATGCCCTTCGGGCTCTGTAATGCGCCCGCGACATTTGAAAGACTAATGGGAAATGTATTAAGAGGGTTATATTTGGACGACATCGTAGTATTAGGTAAGACATTCGAGGAACACCTAAAGAATTTGCGAGACGTATTCAAACGACTTCAAGCTGCTCAGCTTATGTTAAACCCGAAGAAATGTCAGTTATTCCAAAACCGAGTCAACTATCTGGGTGATGTCGTGAGTAACGAAGGAGTGGCAGTAGATCAAGAGAAAATTGCTTCCATAAAGCAATGGCCGCAACCAACAGACAAACATCAAGTCAGGAGTTTTCTTGGACTTTGCACATACTATCGAAGGTTCATAAGGAACTTTGGAGATATTGCCAAGCCACTAACTCGACTCACAGAAAAAACAAGAACTTTTCACTGGGATAAAGACTGTCAAACTGCTTTTGAAACCCTCAAGAGACATTCAACCACGGCACCGATACTAGGATATCCGTTACCAGAAGGAGACTTCATTCTTGACACTGATGCAAGCAACGTAGGAATTGGAGGAGTACTCTCACAGATCCAAGGAGGCCAAGAAAGAGTGCTGGGATATTTCAGTGAAGTCCTCTCCAAACCAGAACGGAACTACTGCGTCACGAGAAGAGAACTTTTGGCGGTAGTGAAGTCTGTGGAACACTTCTACCAGTATCTCTATAGGAAGAAATTTCTAATTCGGACTGATCATGCAGCACTCAAGTGGTTGATGCAGTTCAAGAATTCCGAGGGCCAGATCGCGAGATGGATTGAACGACTCCAAGAATACGATTTCAACATCGAGCATCGGGCTGGTGTGAGTCACCGAAATGCCGACTCCCTGTCTAGACGACCGTGCCAACCAGACTGTTCCCACTGCAACAAGGTGGAATCTAAGGAAGCTGCAGTTTTAAGAACTACAGTCAGCAATGAAGAATGGTCACCCACCAGTATTAGAGAAGATCAAGATAATGATCCACACCTAAAGATGATCCGGCAATGGAAGCAAGAAAACCGGCGACCTACCTGGCAAGAAGTGTCAAGATTTTCACCAACACTGAAGGCATATTGGGCTCAGTGGGACTCCCTTGTCCTGGAAGAAGGCCTGTTGAAACGAGTCCTTGAAAACGATGATGGTTCCGAAAATAGACGACAAATAGTTATCCCGACATCAAGAGTAGCTGAGGTACTGATGAAGTTACACGACGGTCCATCAGGAGGTCATCTGGGAGTGAAGAAAACCCTTCAGCGAGTCCGTGAAAGGTTTTATTGGATGAACAGCTCCGACGATGTGAAGGACTGGTGTAAGAAGTGTACGAATTGTGCTGCGAGTAATGGACCACATCGCAAGAGAATGGCTCCCATGAAACAATACAATGTTGGAAGCCCATTCGAAAGGATTACATTAGATATCGCAGGACCATTTCCGACGACAGAAAATGGTGGTAAATACATTCTGGTTGTGATGGATTATTTTACCAAATGGGTAGAAGTTTACGCGATTCCGAACCAAGAGGCCACAACGGTCGCGGATGTATTGGTAAAAGAATTCATTAGCCGATATGGAGTGCCCTTGGAAGTTCACAGCGATCAGGGAAGGAATTTCGAAAGCCATGTATTCCAGGAAATTTGTGAGAAGCTGGGAATGAAGAAGACCAGGACAATGGCGTTGCATCCACAGTCAGACGGAATGGTCGAAAGAATGAACAGGACCATAGGAAAATACCTGTCCAAAGTAGTTTCCAGCCACCAGAAAGATTGGGACCAGTAC
The DNA here is from genome assembly GCA_910591695.1 of Galerucella pusilla. Classification (NCBI taxonomy): domain Eukaryota; kingdom Metazoa; phylum Arthropoda; class Insecta; order Coleoptera; family Chrysomelidae; genus Galerucella; species Galerucella pusilla. Next base: position 46,934 of record CAJUYI010001316.1, read on the forward strand.
CTTTCTCTATTTGCATTGGCATATCGATCTGCCATCAATAAGTCCACAGGTGAAACACATGCGAAAATCCTATTTGGACGCGAAATGAGGCTTCCTTGTGACCTGGAATTTGGTTGTCGTCCTGGAGAAGATCTAGCGGGAGAAGACTACGTGATCCAGTTGAGAAAAAGGATGGACGATGTACACGAATTGGTTCGAACGAATCTCCAAGTTGCCAGCGAGCGACAGAATGAAAAAACGGTACGACACGCAGGCTACAGAAGGCAGTTTTAAAGAAGGGGACAGAGTTTGGTTACACAACCCAACGAGGAGCAAAGGCTTTTCTCCAAAACTACAAAAATCTTGGGAAGGTCCATACTTAATCAAGAAGAAGATCAACGACGTCATTTATCGCATAAGTAAGATCCCCAATGGAAAACCGAAAGTAGTCCACCAAAATCGACTAGCGCCATTTGAAGAAGACCATGACCAAGAAGAAGGAGTAAACCATATCCAGGAAGATCCTGACCCTGCCTTCGAAGAATTTATGGGCGCATATGGAGGTACCGGTAAAGCGAGATTTGAAGTAACTACAGAGCAACGACAAGATTTGTTCACGCTCCCGGAAGACTATTCACTGGCACACAACATCCCAGCCAATACCAAAAATGCACGAGGTTTATCATTCGTCTTTCGAAAGAAGTTTGGACAATCAGAAAAACTTTCAGAACATATTCCGACCCCTGGCAAAACACTGAAACTCAAACACAACTCACGACACATCTTCTATCTCGTAACAAAGGACGAATTTCAAGATCGATCCTCCTATCGGAATGTGTGGGAAGCGCTACGAAGTCTTCGAGACCACGTGCTGGAATCCAACGTGAAGAAACTAGCGATGCCTAAGATAGAGAGCAACCAGTTGGATTGGCGAGTCATTAGGAATATGGTGGAAGTGATCTTCGAAGATACCGATGTCCACATTTTAATCTGCAGCTATTCCCCACGTAATCAGTATCCGATGAAGACAGTACCCTGTTATTTCCATACGACCGGAAAGTGTAG
>CAJUYI010001317.1:0-52136 GCA_910591695.1 Galerucella pusilla
TTAATGTGCTCTCAAGATATCAATGTGAAGAAAATACACTATAGTTGCTAGCATAAGCAGAAAATGAGATTAATGTGTTGGATCTGAATTGTATAATTGAAAAGTGATTGTGTTTTTCTTTTGACTTAAAAAAGCGGAAATGCGAGTTTTTATTTTTATATTGAATATAAAAATTTATTATTTTTTCTCTTTATTTTTGGAATCGAACAAACCACAATAATGTTTTAAATTTTTTATTTCGACGTTTCGGGAGCGTATTCAATGTATTTTAATGCTGAAATTACCGATATGTATTTTGTGTATGGTTTGGTGAATGTTAATTCCATAGAAGCATAATATATACAAAGTGTTTTTAAATGACACTTACAACGTTTGCATGTGAATAGATACCTCTCGTAAAATTGGACAAAGTGATATAAGGATTGAGGGGTCCAGCCCATTTACTTTTCGAAAGACGAGGTGTTGAAGATATAAAAATTTTAATGTTTTGATTGATAACTTTGAAATAAATGAATGAATTGATTCGACAATTTGCAAGTTGTTTCAAAATGTGAAAGAGTATATTTTAATCAAGAAACATGTTTCAAATTCTAGATCCAGTGGTGTGCATTTAATACAATATGTCACCTTTCTCCTCCCATTTTTTACTCCACTGGCATTTGAAACTATTTTTGATCAATTTTGTATTTATTAATTGTTTTCACGTCAAAAACGGAGAACCTTCGCATATCAGAAAATTTGTAGTATTTTCAAGATATTTAATGTTTCCATGGAGTCTGACAGACCACTTTTTAATAATTGAATGGAAAAATTCTTGTACTTTTCTCAATAACTTCCAAACTACTAATGGTTAGAATATGTAACAGAAAATAATGCATGAAGCAGCAATGCATCTGAAAAATTCGGAGAAGATTGTTTAAAATATTTGTCCCAGCTTGTGATTTTATCAACAAAAAAATAGGAAGAGTTCATTCAGCCACAGCAATTATTGGGTGGTTTGGTAGTTATTGGAACATATACAAAAAAATATTTTCTTAATTAAATTATTAAAAAGCGATCTGGCAGAATTCATGGAATGATTGAATATCTTGAAAGCTGAAATAATTTTTATATGTGAAGGTTGTGCGTCACGTGAAAACCATCGAAGAACTATTTAAAATAAATAAAATTTAAAATGGGGACATCTTCAAATAAAATTGCTGGAAGATATCGCTTTCATACTGCTTTTCAAGATCCCCATGAATATATCAAAGCTTTTTCGGCTATGTTGAAAAATTTGGCTAAGTTTCGTAACTTTGGTGTGTTTTTAAATGATTCGTTAAGAGACAGATTAGTATGTGGCTTAAGGCTCAAATGTTAGTTGCGTCAAAAATGGGGTGGAGAGGTGATATATTCTTCCAAATGTTTACCACTGGATCGAACATTGGAACATGTTTCCTATCAAATTTTCCCCATTTACATTTGAAAACAATCTGACAAATGTTTGATCAATCAACTCATCCATTTCAAAGTAATCAAATTAAAACATTCAAATTTTCATAACATTCATTTTTAACACCCAGTATCTCGAAAACTAAATAGGCTGGACCCCTTAATCCTCACATCATTTTGTCCAATTTTACAAGAGGTATCTACATGCAAACGTTGTAAGTGACATTTGAAAACACCCTGTATAATGAGCATTGAGTAACATAATAATGTATTCAATGTCAGAAACGTACATTCAGGTTCTTTTCACGGAGAAGTAGATGGGGAATAGTGAAATATTGCCTTAATAAACCAAATTTCAGAATAGAATAATAAAAAGTGGATAGCCAGTAGAAATAGCGGTATACTTTATGTATAAATAATGTCACGAGTTTTCACGTGTTACAAAGTGGAGATAAAGCTTTCAAACAAAAGAAATACGCAAAAATTTCTTGCTGTTGCCGGCCACATATTTCAGCTAAATTGAAACATAAAATTTAATTTCAAATGAGGGTGTGAGAGTATCCATTACGTGTAATTTTACTCTGCCGCTCTCCAACCTGGTAGGGTTGATACAAAGTTTATCAGTGGGTATCTGAAGGTGATATCTACCTTGGAAATAATGTCATCTTTTGCCGAGTGATCGCTTGGGATTATCTCTTTCAATAAAAAGTGATAATATTTGAGGCAAAGAACATGAATACAGAAACCTCATGCATAGTAGAAGCAGCAGGTATTTCACAATTTTGTTTGATACACTTTCCGGAAGCACAAATTGGATTAAATAAAAAAACATTCAACGTGTCTAATATTTTTGTTTGCCCATTTTGCAAAATATATCATTCAGTTTCCATAAACCATTCCATAACATCAGACTTTGACAGGTCGTCTCCGATCAGTTGGAGTGCGTTCGAAATCACTCTGGGCGTCACATCGAGTGCACACCAGCCGTTCGAAAATGAATTATTATATGCTCTGGTTGACTTTCACACTAGTTCGAAAAAACCCAGGGTGTCCCCCAGAGTGAACTCTTTCTTAACCAACTCTTTCGCTAGTTAGATTTCACTCCTGTCATTCCTTGTCAGTTTTTTGTTGAGTTGTTCACTTTCAAGTTGCTTCCATCACTTGCACTGTGATTGTTTTTGCATATTATTGTTCGTGAATTGCGAACATGAAATTCCAGTTAGTTTATGATGAAAATAGCGAAATATCTATGTGTAATGGAAAGCAAATATTAGCATGGGACTAATGCCCGTATTTATAGTCGAAACTCCACCTCCGACTTGAGATGGACTTGAGTCGTGCATGGCCAAGCCGTACTCAGGACTCGAGATTGGACGCATATTATTAATATAGTCCAATCTTTGTGAATTCTCGGCGACGGAATGACTCAAGACGTACGTATCTCAAGCGTAGCAATTAGATTTTCTGTTGGCCATCATGAAAAATTTTTAAATTGCTGATGTCTTTGAACAGTAGTTTCAGATTCAGATTCTTCATCTACAAAAAATCAAAGAAACCAAAGCCTTCTTCTTCAAAACATCGTAGGACTTGTTCGGTAGCAGATAGAATAAATTTCTGTCATAACTATAACCTACAAAACCAAATCTTACTTGTTGTAATCGTTCATTTTTGTAATAAATTGTGAACTCTGAACATTGAGTAAGTGTCTATTGTTAAATGAAGATTTTGTCGCTTGTTTTCGTTTCAAAATCAGTTATTTGTCAAGCGTTTGATTTCGCGCGTTATTTTCTGATTGGCTGATTTTTCAATAAGACGGCGCTTTGGAATTTTTTTTTGAATATGTCGCCAAAAACTGTCAAATTACAGGAATCTTCTTTTTCGGCTGTTAGCGAAGTTCACAACCATCTGATTTGTGTTAGAGGTACTGACGGGACTCTCAAGGTGGCGCCACCCGTACAAATAGAGGGCGCCCCGGGTCAGTGTCCCATCTATAAGTACTTTTTTATCTATGATATCTTGCTCCCCACATTCCACATTTGACTCCTTTACAAAACTATGAAATTTTGAAGAATTTCAGGAACTTATAACTTATCAAAAACCAACTGTCATCCGTTGTTCACCAGTAAACAATAAAACCTGAATTGAATATCACATGAGTTCTCAAAACAATATGGCGACCTGTCAGTGACGTCATTTTGGAATTCTCTATTGGGCCTAATCAGGTGGTTATATAAATAATGAAGCTAGGTACAGTCAATCATAAGCTCTTTAACAAGCATGACACAGTAGGCTGACTTGTAGAAGTCTTGATAATACCGAGATAATTTTGTCATAGAGAATGCTGAAAGCGTGGCTATTATCTTTGAGCAACACGCTTGAAGGATTCTCTACGACAAAATTTTTAGTATTTATCAAGACCCGAGGAGTATTCGATAAGAGAATTTGTTACTTTGTAGCTTTCAAAAAATTGATTGCCAATCTAATGTTGATTAATTTTCAATACAAACTTTATCAATTTTAATAAAATAGTATTCATTTTTATTTAAAACAACAGTTGTGAAAAGTACAATTGGTAAATTAATTGAATCGACAGATGCAATACCTAATCTTCGCGACATTTTTAATGCAGTTGTCAGTTTGACGTCTAATTAATGTTAAATAAAAAGTAAACACCAAACTGAAAACACCACATGTAGGGTATTATCAAAGGTAATACCACGAGTGCTTCAAATTTTATCGATAATTTTTTCTTTTCCACAAAAACTTGTTTATTTGGCAAAAATATGAAAACAAACCGATTGATAAAATCACGAGTCCGTTAGGACGAGGGATTTTATCTAAATTCGGTTTGTTTGAATGTTTTTGCCTCAAATAAACAAGTTTGAGTGATGAAAATAAAAAATTATGTGATAAAATTTGAAGAGCGAGTTGTATTTGGGATGATTATTTTTTTCAACAATTTAAAATTTTGTATTACCTGTATGTTCAATATTCTCTTGGGTGATGGCACTCAATCGGTTTGTGTTCATTTTTCAATAAACTTCGAAGCACTTCTAGTTGTCAATAATGACAAATTTAAAGTAAAATTTTGACGTTTCGATGTAAACAAGGTTTTATCGATGAGGAAGCAGAATTATCAGTATAATACCGAATGATTGGCTAGAATAATGTATTGCTATTGGTTTAAACCACCAAAATGTCAGATTTTGACAAGTGAAAAAAATAATCGCTGTAATACATCGGTGTTGAGATGAAATTTGACACATGACTTGAAATTGAGTAATTTGATTGGTTACTATATTCAGTAAAAAATTATCAAGGAAAGACTGCGATCCAGGCTACCATCCCAGAAATATTGGAAGATTCTACCACTGGGGAAGGGAAATTCGGAAATAATTTATCATGTTTGGGTTCGCGTTGTTTATCAATATCTGTAAACATCGGCATCGGCTCTTCAGAACAGGTGATTGAATCCAAATATACATATTTGTAAAGGTACTTTTCAATTGTATCAAAAATATTTTCCATTTCCAGCCTTACTTACTTCACTCGTGAACCTTGATCGGTTGAAAGATATAGCAACCGATAAAACAATATGAACTCTAGTTGTTATTGTTCTGCCATCAAATGATGGTACGGGTTTTGGCTGGCGCTTTCTACCAAGACCAGAAATTGTAATACATGGAGCTTGATCTCCTTACTCTCCATGTATACGGAAAATATGTCATTAAAAAAATTACCAATTATATCAACATTCGTGAAGCCATATTTTTTGCATTTTAATTGAAAACTGACCATACAAATTAGAAATCGACTTTTTCCAATATTTTCACCGAAAGTAAACTGTTTGCAAAATATTAAATTTGTTTCACAATTCAGCCGTGCACATAGTACATTTTTGGCTTCAGGTACATTAAATTAACTTTTAATATATTAGAAAGACTGCACAAAACCGGAGAAATATTCTTCGATCTATTGCCGTCGGGCGAAAATGTTATTGAAAAGATAGCAATTCAGATTGCCAAAGAAAAACTTCAAAGACTGAAAGTTAAGGAAAATGAACTCCGATAATAAAAAAAATGTGGTCGATTCAGCGTTTTCCGTATCTAGGGGATCGCATTTAAAATTTGAAGTGGTTTTCAACATGAATGATGAGTTTACCAAGGACGTAGAAAGACTATGAGTGGAATTTTAAATTGACCGCGACAAATATAACGAAATGGATTTTTAAATCCAATTACTTACTGGAAACTTTTTTTCTCATCGGAAATAGGATTTTAATTTGCACGATCGATTTGCAATGAGAAATCATGGTAACGTTGGAAATATTTTTGGCAATCCAGAAGTTGATCACACCGATTAATTGATATTTACGTTTCCGTTTTCGTTTTAATAAAAACATGCATTTTGGTCCAAAGCTATGAGCTAAGCTAAAGTCGTTATTCATCCGGATAGAAAATTTTGTGGAATACGCAACAGAACATGCTATGAGGCACAATTAGATTCGCATTGGCAACAAAAATACGCAGTAGGCCAGAGTTGTATTACTAACCGTAACAGCAGTTTGGAAAATTATGATATCACTTAACTTATTATCATATTAGTTTGTGAACTTTTCAACCCATTATAAATAATAGGGATAAATCAATACAGATTAGCCATTCATTGAAACAACCAATTATATTGAAGAAGTATGAGAGATTCATCTAGGTACATTCCTTTGGTAGAACTCTTTCGCGATATAAGGATCAATGCCATATTGAAAGGAATGGACAAAAGAAGAGCAGTTCTGACTATTTGAAAAATATGGAGGGGCTGAGACAGGAAATCTTTGGGAAACTACAACCTGGTGAAAACAAATTAATTCCCAAGCCCAAATATATGTATATATGTATGTACATTGGGGTGACATTCACTGAAACCTATAAAATCTATTGTGCCTCTCGCTTCTACTCAGTTTCTGAGAAATGCCTTGGAGAAAAGTAGCTCCTTCACACCTACTTCCCGGAGAAGTCTACAGAGACCTTAGGTGTGTGTACCTCTTTTTTCTAGGTGTCGTGCACTGGGATTCTTCTTCCATACCAACAAATTCACATTTTGATTTCCTCTACTAGTTTGAGCTGTTTTAACTTTAAGTGGAGTTCTGCTCTGACGAGGGCACTCATTTCGTCTCAAAAGGTCACAGTCACCTAAATGTATCTGTATTCCAGTCCCCTCTTCACCTGATATTCCACTTCATTTTCTTCCACAGTACGGTGACATTATTGCTCTCGTCTAGTTCATTGAGTTTGCTCAGGAATTTCTATACCATTTTGGAACTAGTTACACAGGAAATCATTGCTTCGATGGCCGCATGACTATTTACAAGTGATATTGTGCCTACAAACCAGAGAACCAGAATGGATTGTTATATCGTGAAGATATTCCAACCGCGTTTTATTGTCTGTCGGGGCATATAGCCCAAGAAGTAGATGCTGCTTTTAAGTAAACGTCAAGAAAACATTTTTGAGAACCAATAGACTTCAATATATCAAATTCATTTAGTTTATTTAGAAAATTCACATATTTGGTTTTGTGACGTTGCCAGATCAAAGTAAATTTTTTACAACAATTTCATTTTTATGATCATGTTGTACAGCTTGATTTCTGTGTCCATTTAATTGTCATTTGTCATTTGATTTTAAATTGAAGTAGTGTCACTTCAACTTCCGGTCTACTAACACGTGTTTGTGTAGTGGCTGAGAAAAATTTATAAAATTAAAAAAGTTCATAATGTGAATACATTAACCCCAAACAGGGGATAATCAATTTTAAAAGAATTTTTAATTTAATGTAGTGACGTTAATGTGTTGTAGACATTTGACTAAGTTTCTTGTTACATATCTGACGAGTAAGTAATTCTTTTCTAATGTTTCTTGAAAAAAATTTTCCAACGATTATTGCTTACTTGCAGGTATGGCACTGATGATGGCTTAACCGCCGAAAGCGCTTTGCAATTTTATAATAAAAAATTTTACACAGAATACAAAAATGTTTTCTTGACTTTTAGTCATGTGTACTCAGCTATAAAGATATTCACTTTAAGTAAACGGTCTACTGTTTGGAAATTTATTTTCAAATTTGTGAGGCGTTTGGAATATGCACTATTCCAGTTCCTTTCATTGCTTCTGAGCTGTCCGTATATCATTTCTCTATCTATCATCAAGTCTGGTGATGATATTTATATCCCATTCCTTCTTGCTCCTTGATTTCTATCGATTTTATTTGGAAAGTTATACTTTTTCATTATACCATCTTGTTGTACGTCACAAGTTTCCCAATTCATAAAAAGAGAGGCGGTTGTTTTTTGAATTATTTCCTTTTCTCCTAATCTCCATCTTGTTCTTCCTGCAACACTTTCCATCATCATATGTGTGGTTTGAGTTCAAGAATCACTTCCATAGCCGCTGTTTTTGCATGTTCGCATTGCACCTGTACCTAATACATAGGTACAGGTCCTTTATTTGTGATAGTGACTCCCAAATATTCGATTTGTCATTATTCCGTTTTAAATATTCTGCTTATCGAGTATGTTTCACAGAATTGTAATGTAAGTCGAACGTAGATTCAAGCCGGAGTAAGACAAGCTCAAACTGGTAGAGCAAAAAAAGTGCAGCCTCCATTCTCATACAGATCCTTTGGGCAGCCAACGTCGCTTACTAGCAGACTCACTAAGTGCAATCTCACAGTCAGTTCGAAACCTCTCGGTCTCACACATTGGCCTGCTAATCTATAAGCGTTTATATTCATTGATACTATGGATGTTTTTTGCTGATTTTGAATATTTCACTGAGAGAACTTAACATTTCCAAAAATAAATTCACAGTGTTTTCCAATAAATTCACAGTGTTTTCCAGAGTCAAAGATGAGTTCTAGAACGAAATTATAAGACCAACTTACCGACAGACATGGAACAAAATAGTGGGTGACAGACAAATTCGGGGAAGATATAGGAAATATACACACTTCTTCACCACATTTTTTAACAACTGTTATCGTCATGAACTTTTGGTGTTGATTATTGAACTGTTCCAACTAAGGATTTTTGCTTATTTTTTTATGAGATTATATTTATAAGTTAAACCAATCCTGATTGCGATTACAATTAAATTACAGCGAGTACGTATTCAAACTTTGTATCGATTTTATAAGGTACAAACTTTATTAATTATTATACAACTGATATATTTTCTGCAAATCCCCAGACTGAAACTTGGATAAATTTTCCCGTGAGTCTAAATTAAATTCGCTTGACAGTCTAAAGTCATTCTCAGAAACCGAATCTCTCCTGCAACACGAAAGTTTTTCAAATAACTTCGAATTGTAACTTTCCGTTAAGTTTTCGTGAGGCCTTTGATGAATTCTGTTCTGTTTTCACTTAAACGAATTTTCTTGACACGACTTCTCTCTTTCTCACCCCGATATATTTTAACACCTGATTCGGTACCAATCGGCAGCAGGCTTGTACTTAACATTCGTTGCCGAGATGTTTGAAAATCGAGATTGTTTATTGAGGTTTTGTTTGATCTTAACTTTGTCAACATTGTACATTTCACTTTATCTACAGTTTGGCTTTGTTTTCGGGTGATAAGATTTCAGGAACAGATTCCATTTGAATTCAGTAATCAGTGTCTCGTTAGTATTCAATATTTTGTGTGGTCCTTTTCAGCCTTTGAGTATAGTAATTAGTAGAATGTGCGCTAGGATTTTGAATTGTCATGCGATTCGCAAGTATGTGGTTGGATGTTTCTTCTTCAATGCCACAAAATGTACTTTCTTCTTCCTCCAGTATTTTGGTTATTTTCAAGTGCCCATTTCGGCGACAATTTCACGGTGAAATCCCTGTAAATACTCTTAGTGTAGTTTTACTTCGACTTACGAATTCATTTGATCTCAACAGATTGTATCCACTCAAAAAAATCTTGGATTGTGTAAGCTCTACTAGATCTTTCCAATGGTCAGATTTCTTTTTTTGGCTTAACCCATTTATTTCGATAGAATATCTTAAGGAAACGTTATCTGTATGATTAGTGTTCAGTGATAATTCCTGGGAATATTCCAAGATCAAATTTCTGGAGCTTCAAATGTACTTAGCAACAGGTCTTAATAACCTTTTCGTCTGTTTTTGGCCTGGAGTATTATTTTTTTGAGCTGTCCATTTTCCTATTTTCGAGCTTTTTGGGATACCACGAAATAATTTGGGTCGAATGAAAAAAGTACGATGGGTTCTTCACCGAAACCATCAGCAATCTTTTTTCCGACAACTTCTCAATGCCCTTGTAATTATAACAAGCATACTATAGCAGAATATTAAGTCTACCCCCCAGGAAACTCTGTTATCCAAGACAAAGGCGGAAAATCCCCGAATCTGTCAATTTTTATTCCAATTGAAAATTGTCACCTCTCTCACTCCCACACCGGACAGCTACTACCACAGATTTCTTGAATAGCAAGGGGTGTCAAGCGATACTTCGTTGAACAGGGTTTGAGTTTGTCTTTAAGTATTCATGCGATACTTCGTTGGAGAGGGTTTGAGTTTGTCTTCAAGTCTTGTTTGAACCAATTGATTGATAAAAATTATAAAGAAATTATAAAGAAGTAGTCAATATTTTTTAAATTTATTGAACTGGACAAATTATTTTAACTACAGAAGATGCTAGAAATCTGCTCCATTCACTTCCTGGCAGAATTAGATTCTTTGCTTCGATACCTACCTACCTAACCCTCTGTATGGTCTGAATATTGTCCGACGAAAATGAGCAAGTGTCGTTTTTGCACTTTGGACTTGAGATAATTCCATCGGTGTGAATCTAAAGAAGTCAGATCCAGTGATCTTGGTGGTTATTCAATGATTCTGCGACGCCAAATCCATCTTCTCAGGTAAAAATCATTGGAATAATATTAAGCTCCATTTTGCTGAGAACAATAAATTTGCCTGGATTGTTTCTAGCTATATCATTAATTGCAGGGACTATTAGTGTCTCTAACAGGTTAAAATTTCTACCGTAAACTTTACGTCAACGAAGAAAGGGCATAGAATACGATCCACCAGTGAACCTGTCCAAACATTTAATTCATTCGAAAATTGTGTATGGCTCTCTCGAAACAACAGGCTTATCAGAAAGTACAAAGTGGAAAGTACCAGCTTGATTATTCAAAAAAGTGTTTCAACCACAACAATTGAAAACGTATTTATTCGGAACTCGGTACAAGCGTTCAAGAATTAAAATTGAATAATCTTTGTTATCGAGTGTCTCAAATTGAAGAAAACCCAGTGTAACTACTTTTTAATCGTTATTTCGTGTGAACATTGAGCCAATATATATTTATTTATAAACAGAAAATGGAGATTAAAGCAAAGTGTGATTGTTGAGTCCTGCTTTTCAAACCCGTAGCTGTCACGTGTAGTGGGTGAGAAGGGTGACATTTTTTTGTGGGATATAAAACACCTCCATTGGAATAAAAATGTTTTTCCGTTAGTTTAGAAACCAGAATTATTATGTCCAATATTTCATTCAAGGTCGTGGATAGAATTAATATTAAAAGTTATCGAAGCCAAACTTTTCGAACAGATATTGTACTGTCCTTCGTACAAAGAACAATTAGAAGTTAGACAGGAAAAAAATAATTTGAAGAATATTGCTTTGAATAGTAAGTGTATAAAGTTTGTGTGGGTTGAAGCTAGAAGTGGTATAGCTAACAATAAGATAGTGGATACGCCGACAAGAGTCGCCATAAAAAGAACGAAGAAAATATATTCGTGTTGGAGAAATCTAAGATTTCAAGCAGATTATCAAAATTCAAGGGGAGGGTTATTTTATGAAAGCATCCAACCAAGCAAACCATGGTTCCAGAAATTATAATTGGATAAGGTAGTTATAAACAAGCTTCAATCAATCTCATCTGTTCAAAATAAATCTTGAAGATTCGCCCATGTGCATTTGCGAAGAAGAAGGGAATGCAGAATATAAAATTTCAGGATGCATGATAAATGATAACTATGCCCATTCTGTATCACAGACAAGAAAAAAAACGAAAAAAGATGTTGACAACAATTTGTTAATTCGTAAATGTTGATGCAATTAAGAGGAAAGGTAACAAAGAATGTTTATAATAAAATAAAGCCGAATAAAAAAAGAGTAAAATAGTTAGAAAAAATGTACTTTGGGAAATATGTGTACCCTTGAGCAAAATCTTAGACTGGCGAATGTACTTAGTATCCGCAGCCAAAGGAAACCAAATTCATGTTTTTGTTGACCTAATTACATTACAGTCGTGGAGGATTCAAGAAAGCATTGCAAATACTTTTTTGCTTTAGCTAGGGTCATAACTTGAGAGTGTTTTCAAATTTTACGAGTGCTGCCCTGACTATTGAAAAAGGAGGAAAAAGTGGTCAAATATAAAACCCTCAAACGGCCAAACTGAAGGAAAAGCGTGACCGTAACTTCTCGATAATCCAAGAATTTATTTTTGAAATACGATCCGGCGTTTGTCGAAGTTTGCCAAAAAGAAACATTTCTTGTGAGGGATAACGAAGTGCTGTTTCAGATGCTGCTTCAAAAGATTACGCTTCACATTTTGTAGTTTATAATTTTGATTATTTGATTTGATTATCGGTTTTTTCTATTAGTAGCATATTGCGGAAATCTTATTTTCTGCTTAATGTTGTGAAATCTCAATGGACTGGATCCCAGCTATTATTAGAACCCCAATCACATTCAGTATAATATGTAATTTGATACTTGACTAGTGGAATAAATTCAATAATAATTAACTGTCATCATACATCAAACGTCTGTGTTCCAAGCAAAGACGATTGCCGCTTTACCCATCAGGGATGAAAACACAAGACAAGAGGAGAATATAACGAACAAAAAGTTAAAATATTTACTGACAGCCAGGCTCTGCTGGAATCTATCAGTAAGTAGCAGTAAGCTAGGAATATAGTTTGTTTTATGAAGTAAATAGAGTATTGCAATGCAATAATTTGTTAACAACCAGTGTTTATTGGATATTACAGAGCTGTACTCATGATTTACGAAATATTTCACAATAATTCAATAGTAAAAACAGCAAATAATAACAAATTGTCTTTAATATGGGCTGCGGTACATAGGGGGACTGCAAGTAATACAATGGGGTACCAGTTAGAAGAAGAAGGCTCTAGAGGAGACTTCATGGGTCAGAAACCGTTTTGTAAATTCTACACGAAAGTCTATGGGAGAGAAAATCGTGGACTGGCTAAATAAACACCAACACAAATGGAGGTTAACTAGTGGCCTATTTAGGAGACACTAAGCTTCTGGAATGGTAGTGGATAACATGGGAAATGGTACAAAGATTTGGATCAAGTGCCTAGGTTGTTGAGCACTACCCATGGAATAAATTATGATGATGAATGAATCAGTCAACGCCTAAGATGAAAAATAGAGACAGGCATATCAATTTGGTGTGGTACCTGATCTTCGATGCGTATTTCTTCTCGCACCTATTTTTTTCCACATTTATCTGTATTATTGTAAGTGATATGATAAAAAAAAATGGAAGACCTTTATTATGATCATTGGTGGTACAAAAATATTGAGGCAATATTTGACAATAATTTAATGGTAATTTCAGGTAGATATCATTCAAAAATGTTTATGAAAGAAAACTTGTGGTGGATCACTTCGAATTTAAAGCTAGGTATATGCTATAGAATATTGTACTATGAAATAATAGTATTTCATGCAACGATTATGTAATGATAGCCATTAAGACACGAGCATATTGTAGGATACGAAACGAGCCGCAGGTGAGTTACGTATATAATATGCGAGTGTATTAATGGCCATTACATGAAAGTTGCATAACATATTTCTTCTACTCCGATTAATAAGAATTATTTAATTAATAATTATCATTTATTATAAACAACAAGAACAATGAAATGAACTTCAACAAATAAAATTATTCGCCAGCTGTCAAATTAAGTGTCACTTAATAGGTCTAATCGCCTGCAATAAAAGTGTAGCACTGAGCTAATATAATTTTGAAAGATTCAGGTCTATCTGTGAAAAAATGCGTGTAAAATTGCTAAATTTGGGACTATCTATGTATATTGCATTTGCATACTGCAAGAAGCATTAAAACTTTCATTGCAGGGAACAGACCTAATATAATTAATTTCAGAAATGTCAACCAGGTATCCATGGTTATAATATTGTGCGAATGTCGCATTCCTATTGGCTTAAAAATCTATATCATAATAAAAACTTGTATCATAATCAATCTCATTATGATACAGGTTTCAGTATTTTAATAAGTATATTATAAAACAGGAGTGGAAAATAGTATATTATGCAACAAGTGGGGAAAGTTCAATTTTTCTCACGAGTGTGGGTGAGTGCCGCAAACACACGAGTGAGAAAGGTAATTTCCCACATGCTGCACACTATAATTTTCCTACAACTGCACAAATTTAAAAAATACAAGTATTTTAATATTTATTTTCATGGTTAAGAAAATGAAACTGAAGTTTCGTCTCTCGAAACTGTAACATAACTATAAATTTTTTGTATGCCAATCCATAATTTTTCTTGAAATATCCAGCAGCAAATTTGAAGTTACTTTTGCATCTTTTCCTAATAGGTATCTTTGGCAGAGTATTATTGAAATCGTCACTATTGTCAGTATCCATATCACTTATATTATAAATAAGTACTTATATGTCTTGTTAAAACAATATTTTCAATGGAAATTGGGATTATCAAAGCACGATTGAAACTACCTTTCACAATTTGAAAACTTCTAATATAATCTGACAGTTTTGTGACAACTGAGAAAGTATTTAAAGATGACAGTGGCATACTAAGTTTTTGTCGATTTTATTTGATTCTTCATATAAATGTATGTGGCGTGGGCAAAGTGTGGTGAGAAATAATATTCCTCACAGTATGAGCAGTATTTGGTTTTGAAATTGAGTAAGCTATCAGAAATCCGTCACTTTTTAAAGCAGTTGTAGAAAAAATAGTTCCCTTACCCACCAAAAAGTTACTATCAAACTTGTGTAAAATATTTTGTGAAGTTTGAGTAGAACTCTGTGATATCCGATAAATATCTGTTACTCTTCAAAACAAACCAAGAGGTATCAATATAGTAACCAATCTCTCCGTTTTCAAAGTACTATTACAGTTTTCTGTGATATTGTCGTATTTGATAAAGCGCGTTACCAATAGATATCGCAGAACGATAACTAAAATTTTGGAAAATATTTTCCGAAGACACTGACCGTTCAACTAAGAAGCAGCAACTACTTTCCGGGCAATAGGCCCCGACAGATATTAAATTACACTTCAAAGAAAATAGGATTGGCAAATCAACAAGATATTTAACATCAACCATTTTGGTTTGCAATTAGAAGGGACCATAAATAAAAAAAAAATAACTATAGGTGGGGAACTGACTCGTGGCGCCCTCTATTTGTACGGGTGGCGCCACCTTGAGAGTCCCGTCAGTACCTCTAACACAAATTAGATGGTTGCGAACTTCGCTAACAGCCGAAAAAGAAAACTTCTGTAATTTTACAGTTTTTGGAATATTCAAAATAACTGTAATTTTACTTTCATTGCAAAATGATATTAATAGTCCATTTTTTTATATTTTATCTAAAGTTACTCAACATTAGATTGATATTACAATAATAACAATCAAATGGTAAAGTAAAATTAAATGAAATGTCAAAAAATTTACCATATTATAATGCCTGAAGTGAGAAAAATGAAGCAATAATCATCAAGCTCATGTATTTTATTGAATAAAAAAAGTATACCATAAATGGAAGGTTTTTCACACATTTCAATGAAAAACATGAAGAAAAATGAATATTAGGAATTCAACAACAATGCTGGGAAGTTCAAAGCTGTATGGAAGAATAACTACATCTGTCACTTTTCATTTATTGAAACATGTTTTTTATGAAGATAGAGCTTACCGGGTGCACCTCACATTACAGTCTTTCACAGTCTTTTCTCGACATTGTCTCTTAAAATAAAAGTTCCACTATAAACAATAAAAAACAACTACAAATACTCAACACACACACACAAATAAGCAGAATAGTTTTTAAAAACGAAAACTGGACAAACTCACGATAAACATTTGGCAGTTGTCAGGTTAGGATCATAGATAACACGTTAGGATGTCAGCGCTAATATATGTGGGAGAATCTGCAGCTACCACTAACGGCGTTACAGTTCTCACTAAATTAGAAATTTTAGTACTGACGGGACTCCCTTGTGGCAGCACCCTCGCTCCTTCAGAGATCCCCTACCCTGGGGGGGACAACATAACTTGTAAACCGATTTCGGCGTATTTGCGACTCATCAGTAAACGGTATACTATAGGTATGTTCTCCGTCCGTGAGCTGAAAGCCTAATCACGGACTAAGGTATATACCAAAATCAAAATGAATGTCCTCCAGTGAGGGAAGTGTGGAAGTTGTGACAGTAGCTACATCTTCACCTCCAACCGAAAACCAACATTCGAAAAATCCGACAACAAGACACGTGGTCTCAAAACAATATTAGTAGTAGTAGTAGTAGTAGTATTATTACAGTTCCCAGTGATATTGTCGTAATTCGAGACCACGTGTCTTTTTGTCAGACCTCGAATTTTTTTTTTCAAAACCTTATGAAGCATTTAAATAATTATTATTATGCGATATCTACTCTCCGTTTTTCTTTTCAACCCTAATTCCTGCGAAGTATCATTTCATTATGCAGTAGTTTTTGAATTATTCTTTGAAAATTAAATGGAATCAACTGTTGTATTAATTCATAAGGATAAGTGTAATGACCGTATTTCACATCAAATTGTGTGTAGAAAGATTTTCATCATCATTCCAGTCTCATTCAAGTCAAGTCAATCGGGGAAATTTCGACAGTTTCTCTGTCCCTCTCTCCAGCAAAATATCTCTATATTATTTATCAAAACAAATTAACTTCCACTCCCGTTCATGTTAACACGATGACTTTCCTCAATTATGATCTTCACATAATTGTGTTATGTTTCAAAAAGATAAGGATTACAACTACAATGTTAAACATTCCTTCCAGTCTACATATCACGTAAATTCTGTTGTAACTCGTGCTACATTCAAAGCTAACAAACCTCGGTTATGTGAATATCCTTGCTTATGAATCTTCCGTCTACATGAAATAAACGTTTCCTGCATGTAAAATCTGTAAGAAAACAGTCACTTACCAAGCTGCAGCTTTAGTTTTGATATATAGAGGTGGATTTACCGATATCGTAATGTAGAAGGCTCCTAAGCATCCGAAATGTCTTTCCAAATTGTTGGTTGCATAAATAATATTCTTTATGTGTATATGCACAATGGGAATATTCTATTACCTTTTTTGAAACGAACGGATACGATAGCGTTGCCAAGAAAACAGTCTGCTAGATTAGAAAATTCCAGGACAATGTAGTTGTTCCTAAGTGCCAATAAAAAATGTTGTCAGGGTTAATAATTTCAAGTTTCGTAGAGGATAATTTAGTTTAATATTGGAATGAATGGAAAGTACATATGTTATTTCAGATTAACCATTTTCAAAATCCCAGGCTAAGCCGTGATTAATTGAAAATTGCCTTTATTCTGATATTGCACTCATTTGTTCAAGAAATATATTTAAAATCAATCGGAAATATACAAACGTTCACCGATAAATATGACTGGTAGATATACACGGGTGGGTTCAAGGTGAGAGGGTCTATTTAAGCATCAATTTATTGGAACTCCTTTTTCCATTTTCCCGAACCAATTCAGCTTTGAATCTGATTCGAAGACTTGAGAAGGGAGCTCAAACCCACAACAACTAGGCCTCTGTGCATCCTCCTGGAAGTCCCCTCACATAGTTAATAATATCCCCAAAAGGAACCACCCTCAGCATGACTGGTAAGCCTACTTGGGCGACGGGTACAAATTATATTATGCTCTACCTATTAGATGACGTAGATTATTTCCACGATACTCCAACAATTTTTCGAGAATTTCAAATCAACCAATTTTGCAAGATTGCTGGAACTCTTTCTGCAGTACAGGTATTTGGTGTTTGCTTGGCAAACTTTATGCCGACGGAATCACCATGCAAAGTCCTTTCACTGCCATCAGTACTGGAATGGCCAGTAATCAAGACCAAAAACAGTGTTTCGAGGGTCTTCTTTGGCAGTTCGATACCATTATTTACGTAACATATTAAAAGGGAGGTTATTCCGAGTACGAGGTTGATTTCTTCGTCTTTCTAGCCCTAAGTGACGTAAGCTCCTACCCGGAGTACAGTTGCATAGGATCCTAGTTATTTCATTGAGAACGGGAACAGGCACTTTGTGACCGTGGACTAGTATTCCAAATCTCAATGTATTAATATGTGCCGAAGTTTCTCCAATATTGACAGTTCTTAATGTAGCACCCTGTATATGCGGACTAATGGTCATAAATCGAATAGTAAGAGTTCAAGAGAGAGCGATGTATATTCCGATTTAGAGAGTATAATATTCTGATTCGGAGTCCATATATTGAACAAAAATAAAATATTTGTACTTATGTCTATGCTTGACTGTGACTGTGAGTAGACGTGGTAAAGATCGCTCCGTTATAATTCACATTTTTGTGGCAATTTAACTTACGTAATTTATAAAAGCGTGTATCCTGAAACGATTTGTGACCAGGTACAGTCCTGTGAGTAATTACTATTTCCTGGAACTTGGAATTAACTTGTTTAGCTAAAAGTGTGGTTATCGAAACAAGACTGACTTCCTAGCACGATGTCTAAAGGTGATCTTGACAAACACGGCAAAATATTCGCAATTATCCGGATGGAAACTGAAGATAATGTGTACAAACCGATCGAGAAGGTTTGTAAGCAATTTTCAAGCTAACTAGAGGATTAAGTTGATGAGAAATTGGATGATGCATCAAACAAAATTGAAAATAAGTTGAGTGATATATTCTCTCTAATAAGCACTGTGCAAAAAGATACCGAATTGAATAGGAAGAATAAACAAAATTT
The DNA here is from genome assembly GCA_910591695.1 of Galerucella pusilla. Lineage (NCBI taxonomy): Eukaryota > Metazoa > Arthropoda > Insecta > Coleoptera > Chrysomelidae > Galerucella > Galerucella pusilla. The sequence continues at coordinate 18,522 of CAJUYI010001317.1, forward strand.
GCAAAATGATATAGATGTTATGAAACAAATTAATCAAAAAAATATATTTAGGATATTGTGTTTGCTAGAAGTTCAAAATGAAAGAATTATACAAATTTTCTTGTCTTTCATTACCAATACACTGAAAATTGAGTGCAATGTATCAGATATAAATGAAATACATATATAGATTAAAAAAGACAGATCCAAAGACAGAAATCAGGCCTATAATAGTGAAATTTGTTAGTTAAGAATATCAAAAAATCGGAAATTTTTGATAGTAAAAGAATGCTCAACCTACGCTCGATAGTTTTTGCAATACTTTCACAGTTACACATCTACCGAGCAATTTTTTTCGTGACCCCATGACTCTGTAGAGGATCAATCTAGTTTCATGGCCCTAGCCAATTAATCAATGAAGTATTTTTCAGCTAACGTCTTTCGAGCCAAACCTTTCCACTAATCTCATTTAGAGATTTCCAGTTCTTTCCGTTATACACTTTTATCGAGTTATATTTCTTGCTCTTTTTGGGACGATTAATTGTCTTCTTTCCATTTGGACGATATAAACTAACGACTGACGACTGGAATTGTGTCGTTTCACCAAAATAAATTTCTACTATAACCACTACACAGCTCATAAACATAAATTCATAATTAAAGTTGGAGATACTGTATTTTATTTCATCCCAACTTATTTTCGAGAGACGATATTTTTAACTTAGACGTATAAATATGAATAATTCTAAAGTAAACGCATAAGCCAGATTAAATCTTCAGGAATATAAAACAGCAAAAATTTGACAACTGTCATAATTCAATTCTATCATTATTATTATCAAATAAGCAGCTTTTCGAATATTTACTTTTTTTGAAGCACTTTTTTAGTGTTATATATCTTTCCCTCTCGGGTGTGGTTCCGGTATCAAAATCAATTTGAAGTAACAGCAAATAGAAGTCGATTCAAATACATATTACAACCTTGTAGCTATGTTTGTACACTGGATTGACATTCATTCACTGAAAGGTACCCAAGAATTACATTGCCCCTATTTTCTTCTACTCAGTTTCCGAAAAATCCATTTTTGCGAGGTTTTTACGATATCCCCAGGTTCCAGCTTAGATAAGTGGCCCCGCAGGCCTATTCTGTAACTTGCGACTGCCGATAATTGTGCAAACGCGGGTTTCGTATTCTCGAAGAAGCAACTGCGACCGCGATCGCAATTTATTTGTTAACTGCCTCTAGTGAGCAATCGGTTAACTAAGAAAGTGCATTTTTCAGTTGTTCATGTGAAAAATACGTATTCTGTAAGCAATTTTTTCAGCAATTACAACGCGTTCGCAACTGTTGAATGGCAATCACGATTATAGTAGTTGTAGTTGAGTTGCTTGATAATTGATTCAAGTTTTCCTAATATAAATAGAAGGTAAGTAATAAATTATAACATTTTGTCAATAATAAACATGTTTTATTCGTACGAATAATAATTTAATAGGCTTACTAACTACCCTCAGAAAAGTTAGTTTTTATTTGTACTTAGTAATGAAAGAGATAATAGTTATTATTTGTTTTTTCGTATTTAGTAATTGTTATCAAATATTAGGGTAGGTGTGTCCACTTTTCTGAGGGCAGTTAGTAAGCCCATTAAATTACTATTTGTACAAATAAAACATGTTTATTATTGACAACATGTTATAATTTATTACTTACCTCTTATTTCTATTAAGAAAACTATATTTAATTATCAAACAACTCAACTACAAGTACTACAATTGTGATTGCCATTCAATCAACTCTTCCAATTAGCTATTAAAATCTTTGTGTTCTCCCATTTTCTGTATGTACGCATCTAGCCATTCTCAAATTATTCCACTCACCTAATTAATAAAAGTACAACCACAGAAGACACAATAATTCAAAACTGATGTATCTGATGTATTCACTAGGTACCTAATGCACTATTTGAAAATGAGAGAAAATAAAAATTCTTTCTGATGGCAGATGCCATAAATAGGTAGGTACCTACACTCTCATCTTTATTATGTTAATATAAACAATCACTAAGAGTTAATTTTTGTTTAGGCTATGATGGTGTGATTTATATGCCCTTTAAGAATAAAATATTTATCAAATATACCTACATTCTCACATAAATGAAAAAAAAATAAATTGACTTGAAATCTTTTTTTCATTATCTAAGGATTTAAGCTCTCCCATATATTTACCCACATTTCACCATTATGTGATTTTTTCCATGTAAATATTCAAGGATTGAACGTTGACATTTTGCGCCTACCTATATCACCCATCTCAAAAAATACCTAGAAGTATATTGTTTTTTTTAAACAAATTATCTAAAAAAGTATTTGGAAACCCATTTTCAACCGCTTTTAGTTATGTAAGGCACTGTTTTGTAGGCTTTCTTGGTTTTTCATGCATATTAAAATATTTTTTACATTTGTTTTTGTTCATCAGCTGATTTTACAGACAATTTAAGTTACGTTAATTGCTACCCGATTGCAAGTGGCGCTGGTTTTATGACGTAAAAGTGCATCTTGACAGCAACCAGCAATTGCGACGCGACCGCGACGCGACGCGACTACCTTACAGAATACCAAATTTTGCGACTGATTGCGCGACTGTTGTGCAACGGTTGCTTGTTGCAAAATAATTGTTGTTTTTACAGAATAAGCCTGACGTTCTGTTCAGTAGTCTCAAATGTGTTGTGCTGTCCGCTTCACTAGTTTAAGTCCGTCAGTTCATAGTGTTCCAGGAGTATCTTTGATTGTCCACTGTATCCTTCCAAAGGTCAGATCTATATTTCTTCCATCATTACGGCCCCCCCAAAAGCCTGTACCTTTGCAAGTTCATCTGCAATTTCATTTCAATTCTGCATCGTTCATTCAGACATTTCTCTCAGTGCTTTAATGGCTGCTTAACTATCCGACATGACCATAATCCTTCGCCTCCTTTATTTTATATCTACATTGTACTGGGCAAAATTCCCTATAGTGCGAGTCTTAGCTTGCAAGATACTTGGGGTTATTCCAAAGTTTTTTTTCCTGACCCGTACACACCATTTCAGTGCCTTATATTGTTTTAAAGCCATCTTCATACCATTAAATTAGATTCTCTTTCAAGTGCGGTAATGATTGTATCACATTCCTTTTTGCTACTGTATCACATAGGTACATAGAACAACAAAAATTTCCCGGTTACCCAAGCGGCCTTCTCAACAGGCCACTGTAGCCTGTTACATGCTGAGACTTGGACTGTTGGAAGATCCGACTTGCCGTGTTTGTCTGGAAGATGATGAAACACCGGAGCATATTCTAATTTGTGCCTGCCCCGCCACGACTCGAATCAGATATCTGATGTTTTACCACCGCTTTTCAAAATTTCCCAAATTCAAATTACTCGTATTTCCGGAAAGTACTGTTTATTTTCTTGACATTTTCATTTACCTTGTAGAATTCGTAAAATTTACGAATTTTTAGGCAGATTTGCCGTGACTAAGTGCATTACGTGTACTAATTTGGAAAACAATTTTTCTATTAATAACTATTGTACTGTTTAAATGAAGCCTTTCTTGCCGATAAGTCGGATACAAAGATGTTTTCTTCCCATTTTAACTTAAGAAATGACAGCGTAACGATTTTCTTATTTTTCGTGATTTTGCAAGTTTTTTGTTCCGAACAAATTACTGACCATCGGGACAAAAAAGTGTATTTTTAAATCCCATAACATACTTTATCTATTTCAATTGGTTTTTTATTGCGTTTTATTAGTGGTCAGCCAACACATTTTTTTGCGCATCTATTTGGATATGCACCGCCTATTTGAAAGGGTCTCTCGCCCTCGGACCTGAAATATTATCCACCAACTAAACTAATCGTCTTCGTTAAAAAATTGAATTCATTCGGGCAAATATAAGTAGGTATAAGCGACAATAGATTTTTAAGAGTGGCAGTGAAGTGCCTTATAACCACAAACCTAAACTTATCGAACCATTCTGTGTTGAAAACATCCCACTATTCATTAGCTTCTCCCAGAATCTGTAATTCCTAGACTTGTGTAATGTATAGTGGACGACAAAAATCATTCATATTGTTTTTTATCTTGGGCCTCTGACCCAAACTTCCCTTCCTTCTTGAGCTGTGGCGCCAGCTCCACAAAAAGTTTGATGATGCATAGATTTTCTCCACTTCCCGAGCTGTCGTTCGCCTTGGAGGGAACTGGAACCGTTTATGGTGGAATTGTTTTTCACTGCCCTAAGGACTAGGCCCTCAACCTCTTTCCTGAGTTTGTTACCAAACCTCAATTTTAAGTTCCTGTCACTAACCAACAGAGACTCATAAACGAGACGACAAATTTGAGAAATGTGCAAGTTCCTGAAAACTTGATTGAAGAAATTGTGTTGAACCAAAAGTAATTGCAGCGCTGAGAGCCAAATATTATCTCATAATCCATCAATCAAATATTTTTTATTAATAAAATATAGGAGAAAGTGAGAAAGTAGCTCAATTTCATGCAGTGTCCTTAAAAATCGTTTAAATAGTCCAATTTATTCCGAGAGTAGACAATAAATAAATGTCGACAAGGAAAAGAGGTACCACAAAAAGGAAGATTCTCCATATAAATCAGCTGTCGCACTAGAGCTGTCGGGATATAATCCTTCATGATGACATGGATTCTCTTGATGAATCACTTTAATGTTAAAATTAAATGAAGTAGACACGAACTTTGTGTGGGTATATTAATTCTTGTTAAAAGATTTGTTGGGAAAACATTTCGCTCCATTGAAACGCTCGTTTCTCATTTTCATGTTTCCAGTTTGAATTAAATTATAATTGACTCTTTGGATCAAAAACTCACTTTTTTACAAAACCCAAGCTAAACTAAAATGCACTTTATGCATTTGAAAGGGAACACATGAACAGATTATGTTTTTTATTGTGTATTGATTATCATCATTTTCCAAATTATTTTGATTAATTTGAAATCGATGATTTTTTTGTAAGAACTTCATGATCCATGTCTTCGATTATAAATATTTGAGGTCAACCAAAATCATGAATGAAGAATATACAGGGCGAGGTGAGGTCAAAATACTGTTGGCATTTCTCATGAACTTGTTCAATACAAGCTCTCGTTTCCGAGTTGTATGCTCAAAAGTTGGATTTTTTCCTACTTTATTTCAAGTAGTGAAAAGCGATCTGCAATATTTTCTATCCTGATTCACCCTCATCCCAAAGTTCCTCCTAAGTATGTTCGATGAGTTAGTTTCTCCAGCATGGACAAAAAATCACATCTAGTATTTGTAGTTTGCGTTTGGTAGGAGAGTTTCTGGGAAGCCTTTATGAATATTGATCATTTCATTACATCAACGTCATCGGTATTTGGATCTATTTCCAATAAAATAACCTATCCCATGCCTAAATTGAGGTTAACCCGCCTACCACTTATTACGTATTAGAAAGTATATTTTCCACAAACATAACGCTGCATCATTATATCGCAATCAGCTAATGGTCAGTTTTGGTTTGAAATTTCTTTTAGGTCAAGGAAATAGAGTTTATTTTTATATTTTGAACCAGAAAGCATGAGAATAAGTTCAATTATATGAAAGGATGGCTGAATCAGAACATATGGTCGATCAATCCATTTGTGGATGATGCTTTTAAATGATGGAAGGCTTGGAAGCAAGAATTGTACGGCACAGCGAGATGCAGTTCAATAATAATAAAAAATATAGTTCTTGTGTAAACAGAGTAACAATGGTATCAAAATGCTGAGAAGAGTTAATAAACCAGACAAGAACAGCAGCGTCACCTAACTATGGGTTACACATGAACGATCAATTCATTTTATATTTCATGCAGACTCCGTGCTATATTCAATACTCAAACTTAAATTGACTGAGCAGTTAGTAACGATGATGGAGATTGCAAGAGATGACGGGATTCAATCCTGTGAAAGCGAGGCGTACGAACATTGTGGTAACGGTTTTTCATAGTCCATGTGAACTAAAGGAGAACATTTTCTTGATCAGAGATTTCCGCAACAATTGTTATATTTAAGTAAAGCGTGTTATCAATGGAAATTGTGAGAGGAGGGCAATTTATCAACAAGCATTATTTCTCTTTTTCTAGTTAATCTCATCGGTTTCCATAAAATATCATTCGAAGCATCGGTGGAAAATATCACATATTGTTTGCTACGTCAATTAATTCTTTCAAGAAAAGCAACCATATAGATACTTTTCCGGCTACAGCTTTACGTTAATAATGATTGATGATGACTGGTGAAGACTATATTATCACCGTAAAAGCAACATGACTTTTAAATCGACACCGAAAAGAATGAAAATGGAAATGCAACGAGATCTATAGCCAGTCTTATACCAGCATCAATGGTGGAATTGACGGATCGAATAGTTTGAGAAAGTCTTCAAGTTTGCATGATACGAGCGAGCTCCCAGTGTCGTAGTAACAGAATATTCCGATTCAGATTGGAAAAATAAATGAAACTGTTTTCAATACATTTGGCAATTCCAAGCAGTTGCACATTATTTCAGATTTGATAAGGTGGCTATTCCTTTTCAGTTCTATTGTGGTCCTCTGAATCTAGATAGCTCCAGCTTGACTTTTTCCAAATGACCAATCAGCCTTTAGACTGCATGTGCACCAGCATAGAATTTGCTCCTCAGCATCTCAATTTTCTTCAAGTGTCTGTTGTAGTTGCAGTGCCCTGTTAACATTTTCACAACGACTTTGGAAGTTTTTCTAACTCTAGATGGTCTAATTATATAGATATATTCAGATATACAAAATTCTGATGTAATATAAGTTCACCAGGGAGTTTTGTGAGTGATTTTTCAGAAATGATAACCACATTATAGTAAATGAATTTCAAATATCGACTTTTTTAAATCTAACATCATCGAAAGCGTTGAAAAATGCTGGTATTTGATGTTTCTAGAAGGATATACCAGAACAAAGTATTGGGGATTTTGGATGTCAAAAACAAACAACAGTCGGCGCTAGACTGGAAACGGTAAATTTCAAGTGCAAGAGTATTGTCTGCATACTTATGCAAACACTTTAGACGGGCTTGGAGTTTGCTATTTCAATTCGTCCATATTGTTGTTACAGTTGCTGGAATTGAAAGCTTGTTCCAATGTTACTTACAGCAACAAACAATTTTCATCGATTTCCATGAAATCATACAAAATTTATATCTATAAACGAGGAAAAAACAAGACTCGACGAAAAACATTTCCCGTTATATTACATACAACGGGAAATGATGGATAATGGTGAAACAGGTCGATTCTTATCGAGATTATCATGTCACTAAAATGAAGCTTCTCATCATAAAAATAATTAAAGGATTAAATTTCTCAGATATTGAAATTTTGAAAAATAATTTCTGCTGAAAAGTGTAGTAGATAGGAATTATTTTGTGAAAGTTCTGGAAATCTGGTTGAAGGGCATCCACTGAAATTTCTGAATTTTACTCGACTTTGAAGCCATAAAAAAAACAAGTGGATATAGCAGAAATGAAATTTTTGCTTATGACAATTTGAACTTGTTCAGGAAGGGATTTTGTTTTGTATTACTCAATTTATATTCTGATGGAGGTTTAAAAATAGTTACTCACTTTATACAGTGTATGAATTACGAAAAATACGATCAGAAATATCTCATAAACAAATTGTGATAGAATTTATTTATTTATTCATTTAACGGTCATACCATTTTAATATAAAATTACATTAAAAATTAGATTAAAAGTGGGCGAATACAAAATTCAATGATAAAATACAATACTAAAAAATGCACAAAATATAACAGGGAATCAATGAAATACAATTTTAAATATGGAACAAAATATTACAATTTAAGTTACCCATGATGAAAATTAAAATTGGAAGTTAAGAATTCAAGATTTTTGTCTGTTTTTTAAAAGTAGGAATTGAGGTATTAAAAAGTTCTATACTAAAATTAATGTCATTGGCAATTCTGGGAACTCTCGTGATGGATTCGTTTTGTCCCTAGTCCGTAGGATGAAATGGAATATTAAAAATTTCACTATTTCTAGTTCTTCTACCATTAACATTGGAGTTGATGAGTGCTAATAAATCAGGACAATTAATTGCACCAATCATTAATGCATGTAAAAAAGTTAAAGAACTAACAGATCTACGATGTGATAGCGTGTTTAAATCTAATGCTGTTAACGAAGTATCACTTTGATATGCGCTTTCACTAAGCTCCATCTTAAAAGCTGCATAACGCGAAAATTTTGTTTGAACATTTTCGATCAAACTAACGTCATTCATTCGGAAAGGATTCCACACAACACAATTAGTATACTCCACATTTGAACGTACCAAAGAAGAGTATAGAATCTTGATTGAATGCAGTGACAAATCTCTTGATGATCTCATTAAAAAACCCAGCATTTTATTCGCTTTTGCGACTATCTTAGGAATATGCGATTGAAATAATAACTTATGATCTAAAACGACACCTAAGTCTTTAACGCTTTTCACTTGATCAAGTGGAGCATTGTTCAGCATGTAAGATGTTGAAATAGGGTTGTTGTACCTGAAAAATGAAATTTGTTGACACTTAGTAGGATTAAGCCTCAACAGGTTTACATTGCACCAATTTGAAAGATTGTCCAAATCACCCTGTAACAAGATAGTGTCATTAGCATTGACTATACACTTGAACAATTTTAGATCATCTGCGAACATCAACATTTCTGAGTTGCATATAACATCAGGAATATCACTGTCATGAAGATTGAACAGCACTGGACCTAGGTGAGCACCTTGTGGAACTCCCGATGTAACCCTTCCACACTATCACATTCACCACATTACGGGGATGTTCCTTATTATAACCTCATTATAACATTAACTACGACTGTGTCTTACGTTTGCGGCTTATTTTACATTGTGGTAGATTTGACCTTCAACATTGGAATATTTTACAAGCCACTACCAGTCAAATCCTAGGCGGGGCAGGGCACAGAAACAGTAGTGGAAGAATTACCATGGGGCACACAGTATTTGGTGATGAAGAGTTTGTAAATGTTATCGAGCTCAACTATCATTTTTGGATCACGATAATGTTAGATGGACTGCACAAGTAATGCACTGGAACTGGCACTAGCTATTACGTCAGAGTATCCAATAGAGAAGCCCGTAAGAATTTTCATGCGATTCCGAATTTAGCGTATTGTATCCCGAATTTAGAATCTACATTTGGAAGAGGTGTCGTAATCAATTATTATCAAACTTGAAATTTAACAGTTTATGAACACACTACTTGTGATACAACATCAAGAAGCTCTAAAATAGCAATGTTTTCTTGAGTTGTGTTTCATTCCATGAGTTATTTGCTAACATACATAATTTATTGATTATCAGAAATACATTTCGTAGCAGGGAGTTTGAATGTACCGGATGGGCAATGAAGGGAAAAAAAAACTTCAACAAAATTTGGAAATTATTCACAGACTCGTAGTTCTGACCTCTTATTCAATAAGCTATCAACTTCAACAGAGAGTTTAGCATTTTCGTGAATATTAACTTTAATCATTCCAAAGAGATCGTAATTTATATCGTCAAAAGTACAAAAACCGCATAAATCTCATGCTTAGGTGAAATAATCTACTGAGAACCGAGTACTGAAAACGAAGGTTCACAAGATTAGCAGAGTTTACACATTCCAGTAGTTGCATTATGTGCCGCAGACAAAAATTTCAACGCTTAACAAAAAAACGAGGAATTGAATGAATTGTTTGATGAACGTACTAGAAGATCACAGACCAAATTGTGTGCTCTTCTTACAGAATTTAGACGGGCATATGATATTGACGGAAAAAAACTTTTCAAAGCTACCAAATGACCAGAAATACCAGACAAATCAATAAGGGTAATGACTTTTTTGAATACATTAAACAAAATAACTTGACGCTGAGAGCCATTATTATCAGAAGATCCTAAAAAAAAAGAATTCAAACCATAATGACGGACATCAATGTACTGCTTATGCAGATGATTGGACGGTTCATTCACAAACAGAGAAAAATAACAAAAAAATTACAGAGAATATCGCAGAACATGCAGAAATTTTGGGACTGGAACTCACTCAAGAAAAAACATATTATCACTACTACGAAAGTTAAAACCACAGGTAAAAACACTTCACAAAGAATATGAGTACGAATTTCCTTTTTCTAAAAGTACAACTAGCAATACCAAAGGAAAACAAGAAATAGAGTCAAGAATCGCGAAAGCAACAAAAAATTGGAATGCTCCAGTTACTGTTGGAATTAAAAAACTGTTCAAGAAAAATGAAGTTGAGAAGCTATAATACGAAAATGAAGAATGAACCCTAATAAAAAACAGGAAGATATGCTGGAGCGATAGGAACGTGAAATATTTCTTCAGCAGTATGGAAACATCTGAAATTTGGAAAGGACAGGAAATGAAGAGGTGAATATGTAAGGAGAACCAAAAATAACTTCAAGAATGAAAACATAAATGTTGTGTTTGGAACTAGGCAAAGGAAAATCACAAAAATGGCACTAAATAAAACTCGCATTGGGAAAAGAAGAACGGCCAAGAAAACTGTAGTGTCTGATATAATTAAACTGAAAATATCAAGTTGAAGGGGGGAAGAAAATCATGCAGGAGTATACAAATTGATTAAAATATCAAGAAAAATGGAATATTTTGGTGAAAATAGCTGCCAATAAATGTTTAATTGGTATTACAATTTAAATAGACATCTGTCTATGTTTGTACATATTTGCGTGACTTCAATGATTAAACGGCTCCGTTTGAATAAGGAAGTTGTTTCATTTGTAAATGATTGAGGGAAGACATAAAAAGTTCAATACTTAGCACACATACTTAATTGAAAATAAACAGAAATAACAGGATTCAGTATCGATGAATAAACCTCATTCATACGTCTTTCACCACTGAGTTGCAAAAGATGATGAATTAATCGTTTTGTGATGTAATATTTACTATTAACTATATATGAGCTGTATTCAGAAATTAACGACAAGCAAATAAGATGAATGGTTGATAAAACTGGCTTTTAATTGAAAGTTTATTTTGCTAACAATGATTGACAATAATGAGTTTAGTATTACTTATTTTCAACCGATTCAACAAATCGACTTTTTATATATGTTCGAGCATAGTTCCTTTGTTCAATAACCGATTCAAATGATTCTCCTTGCGTTGGGTTTAATATAATTTCCAAGGTTGTCCTGAACTACTTTTATCGGTGTTGGACAGGGATACACTGAAGAACACCTCAAAATTAAATAGGACATAGATATTGATCGAGGTTGTGTTGGGTTTTTGACAATTCCACAACAAATATGATCAAGGAAATGCTGTTGATACTGAACTGGTGCTAAAGAAAGCCCAATACCGACACCATCGACATAAAGAAGAATGAGTGATTTGCATAGATTGATGAATCGACTTCGTGTACTCACATAATATTGATTATATTATTAATAATAAAACAAATCTTGCTAATAGGAATTATCATTTACAAGCCAAATGCTAATAATTACCATTCACAAGACTTGGACGTGATGACTGGATTTAATTGAATCGTCAAGAAGAACAACATCCGAGTAGGCTGGAGGACCATAATGACGTAGATACCTGGAAGTTGATAAAAAAATCACGGGTATTCAATTGGACATAAATTATCATTATCATCCAAAAACCAATCATTATAGTTGAAGGCCCCGAAATCAGTGGAATTATCAATAACTTACAAGGTGCCTCTTTCGTTTGAATTCCAATAATGCATATGCATATACATTAGTCTTCACAAATAACATTAGAGCTACTGCAAGTGGCGCAAACTCTTCGCAGCACAGCAAAAAAATTACACTGCAAGCTGCACAAACTCTCGACAATACAGATGGTTACATAAAAATATGAGGAACGTGAGAAGTCACTCTCCGAACTCCCCACATTACTCTATAGGATTATAAACTGAACTGTAATTGGTGCAAGCTCTCCACAGTACAGCAAAAGCAAGGTTACACTGCAAGTACTAATGTTTCAATATTCTGGTTTCGAATTTCCCTGAAAATTTCAGTTTTTCATCTTTCGTTTCAAGTAGCAGTCATTTTCTGATTCGAGAAAAGTCTTTAGCAGGTCTACTCATAACCTCAAATATACCTAGAGAGTACGTTAAGTTCACTAGGAAGTGGTGAAAAAATATGTTCACAACTATTGTAACGACATAATATCTATGTTTTCAAATTCGGAAATTTATTCCATTGGAACTTTTTCAATAACCTTTTTACTCCTTTGTTAGTGTCTGGACTGAAATAATATGTCTTCCTTCCAAATATCCCATATGGTCAAATGCAGGTGTTCGGATGAACAAATATTTTGATATGTTACTTCGATAACTTTGACCATTCCGTTCAGACACTACAAATATCAACGTTGTTCTGTATCAGCCAATCAACATATTTCTCACTTGTCAACGTCTTCCTATACATGGTTGATCAATTTAATATTTATTCGTTGTTCAGTTTAGAGAAATGAAAAAGTGAGTGCTGACAATATAATATACCCTCATCTCTAAGTTACGCCAAGACTCATCGGCATAAACGGAAAGACACAAAGAGAAGGAATTGGTCCAGGGAATTAATATGCGTGTATGTAGGAATGGAAATATCGTTTCCTGTGATTTGTAGAAAAATCACCGGATCTGTGTACCTTGCAGCTGTTTTAGCATCTGAAACAAGTAGTTCACGTTTAAAATTGCCGACGAATAATTGTTCGTAAGACTACAAGACGAAGTGCGCCGTGGGGTAGGCGTAAGAGCTGGGTGAGCAGACCGAACGCGGGCCGACGCGCGAAGGCACCTTGTAATAAACAATAATTCCTCAATTATATTGAACGGAACAACAGGAAGGTATGTCTATATTTTGTTCTGTTTTTTCATCAAACTCATGTTAATTTTGTAATTTTGCTGATTTAACTAGTGTGAAATTTATAAATATACATTTGTTATATTTTCACATCTGCTAGTTTTCTCACATAATAGAATTTCGTAATTTTCCCACATTCTCGAAGTTCGAGGACCAGGATCATTGAATAATCTTTCCTCTTTGACGGTAAATACGGAAAATGTCTAGGACCAACCCTAGGCTACCCGGTTTTCAAAAAATGTCGTTTTTTTTCGTAGCACATTCTGTAGTTTCCATTTTGCTGTTTAACAAAAACGCTCTATTCAAAATCACCCAGCATTATAATATGCATGAATACTGTGGGTTTCTTACTGAGCATAGAAACATTTTTGTTGAAACAATAACCTAATCTTTGATGATTTCGATGCAGCGTTTGTCTCACATTATTCTTTTATATTTCAAAGCATGGAATTGAATATTAGTATAGCGGGAGTTTAGTCAAAGCTTTGTTTCATTGATACTGCAAAGTTCAATAACGATTCACTTTGTGGGAGGAAACTGCATTTTTTAATCTATTTTTATCTTCTACCTATGTATTTTTATAACCATTTAAGATGTAGATTTAATCATCTACCATCATCACATTGCAGTCTATTCTATTTAAGCGTGTAAGAAATTTACCGTGAACCCCTCTCACTGTTGTTATGCTTTTGTACTATGGGCCTACCTGCAAGGCTTACAACACATAAGTTAATCGCACGGTGCTGACTATCGAAAACTTATCGAGGAGTTTGAAGCGGATATCTTAATGTCGCAACGGCCACGGATTATCGCTTTAATTAAAGTCCCAAATAATTATACCAGGTAGGGGAGACTGGAAGAAAGATGTAACAGAACAGGCTGAGGCAACCTGGTGTACAGATGCCTCCAAGTCAGAGGAAGGAATTTAAGCAGGAATTATAGGGCTCAAGCATAGAAAATATTTGCCAATAATCCTACTTAAGGACGTCTCAACTTTCTAAGCGGAAGTGACGGTAATCCATCATGCGTTAATGAAATTCAAAGGCAGGAAGGGACGTATTATTTTCCAGCTTTATTAAACGTGAATACCTGGGGAAACAGGGGTATTTTTTGACATATTTTACCATTATACCTTTTTGCTTAGCATTAACTGGGGCAAGCTTTCGTTTCCCCATGTTGAATGAGTGAAGAAGGTGGAAGTTTTAATACAAATCGCTCAGAACGAGGAACAAGAGTGTTCAAAAATACACAGAGAATTTTGAGTTTGAGAATAGCTACTGAAGATTTTAAAAAAGCTTAATTATTTCTATCTATACTTGTCCGAGTTTAATACTTCGTATTGGAAGATCAGGAACAAATTATGATGAATTTGAAACCAAAAAATGTATAACCGAAACAAATACCATTGAGAAATTAATATATTATTTCTCTATGACAAAGACGCACTGCTTAACTATTATTAGTGGTTGTGGACATAGCTATTCTTCTTTCTTGTTTTTCACCCATGCTCCAACTAATACTGGCAACATCATCAAAATTTTCTCTACGGGGAGCTTCGCTCGAGACTAAATCGCACCCTTCAAGAATAGGTACAGGGAGGGGGAATCGCTGATATTTTGATCGCTTCTATGAAGTTGTATAACCGGTACCCAGTTTGTGATAATTCGACATGACAAGAACAAAATATTCTGATACTTGGATGTGAATAATTTTTCTTTATGTTTATTCTTATAGTTTGGTAGAAAACATAAAATTAATACGGTTGTTTACAAATCCATTGTGAATTGTTTCATTGAAATTAATTAAAACGGGGCACAATGGGGTTTTATTATGTTCCATATAAGTTAAAAGTCGGAGCAAAAGTCATCTGAAAAGTTACTTTGCTAAATTTAAACTTCATCACGAACTTACCTTCTCGATGAACAATTAAAAATGGCGTTTATTTTCATTATCTAGAATGACTGGCAGATAAAGGAAGGCTAATTTATAAAACGCCGTCACATTGGAGAATTCAAAATCTTGTTGAAAACTGGAAGAATTTTTATTAAAAGATTTGCAGATCTTCGCGTATTTTAATGGAGCGTTAGGGAGATATTTTCATAGTATACTTTCAACTGAAAAGTATCTCTTAGGGTTATGCGAGAATTTATGTAATTAATATCTAAAGATCTAAGGAAGGATACTGTAGCAGTTGAATCATCTCATTTTGAGTGATGATATTGATTTTATTCAAATAAACCAAGCAGCATTTGGACGTTGCAATCGTAATATAATGTTGGACTTCCCCAGGGGATATAGAAAATCAACTTTACGACGTCGGCACTGACAGTATATCTTTGTACTTGACCAATTCCAAACTAACCTAGTAGGCCAGTCGCCATGGGTCATTTCAGACCAAAAGTACAAGTAATTAGCAATACGGCTGATTTTTTTTTCATAGGTACCTTGAAGTATGTAGAATACTTTTAAAAAAAGTTTACCAGTCTATCGATTCCCAAGTTATAGAGAAAAATGAAAAACTTTTTTTTTGAAATTCCTTAATATTTCCCGCTGGGAGGAAGGTGGAGGAGAATAAAAAAAAGAACCGTGTGGAGGAAGTGTTTTGCAATAAAAAAGGTCTCCTGCGGATTTTTCGTCGGATCAATGGTTTGTCCGGAAAAAATTCGGTAATCTAAGTATGTGTTCCGCATCCGCGCGACTCTGCTGCACGGCTGAATCGCGGAAAAAAAATATAAATATTTCATCAGAATTATTTCTTAACTTCTAGTAAGAGTCGCCAGTCTGTGAATAATAAATAAAAGGTCATCAATTAATTTTTACATATTTTGATTGGAAAAAGGTAAGCAAAAAATGATCTTAAAATCATATAAATTATCTTTTATACCTTTCCACCATATACATTTTGTTTGTTGAACATTAATCTTTATATATTACAGGAGTATCAAATTTAATTCCGAAAAAATAAAGTAGATTCCTACCCGAATCTATAAAAACTATTTTCGATTAAAATACACAAAAACATTGAATCCAAAAATGTGAGTGATTTAATTAATTTTGTGATTAGG
This sequence comes from Galerucella pusilla, assembly GCA_910591695.1. Taxonomy (NCBI): domain Eukaryota; kingdom Metazoa; phylum Arthropoda; class Insecta; order Coleoptera; family Chrysomelidae; genus Galerucella; species Galerucella pusilla. The sequence goes on from CAJUYI010001317.1 coordinate 34,569, forward strand.
TATATATTCTTGATCTTAGGAGTTTCCCCAACATTTCTACGCAAACTCCATTAAAATAACTTTTTATTGAGGTAACAGTACTCAATATACATATTTTTTGTAAATTCAATGTTCCCAAAAATTTACAAGATAATGGAAAGTGCCGTATTTTGTAATCAGGAAAAATTAATTGTCCGTAAATTTTATTTATGGAACAGACCTCCTGAATAACAGTTTCCATCTTTCGAAAAATTGTTCCAGTGCCACTCTATTATATAATATATTTTTTATTGAGATACTTGGTTTTTTATTAGAATTTAATATTTATGTTAAATATTAATAATTTGCTAAAAATGATCTATGACAAAAAAATGCCATCCTGAAGCTGACACTTCCCTATTCAAAACGCCCTATTTCAATTATCTATATCTACATTATAACTGTACAATAGTTTATAATGTACTGCGCCGCGCTTCAGAAAATAGAGTCGCGCGGATGCGGAAAACATAATTAGTTTACCGAATTTTTTCCGGACAAACTATTGCTCGGACGAAAGAAACGCAGGAAACCTTTTTTACACGGTGGTATTTTTTATTTTCCTCTACCTTCCTCCTGGCGCGAAATATCAAAAAATTTCGAAAAAAAAAGTTTTTTGATCTTTTTTTTTTTCAATTTGGGAAATCGATATATTGGTAAACTTTTTTTCATATTAATCTACATACATCAAGGTACTTATGAAAAAAAATCAGCGGTATTGCTAATTACTTGTAGTTGTTACTCCTATCGTCTGGCTTATAGTTATAAGGTTATAAGTATTGGAATTATGACTTTTCCCACAACTAATAGTATACACATCTAAAGTAATTGATTTTTGAAGGAATGTCTGTCGGCTGTCTTTGAAACTCGACCTAAGATGAGTAAGTATTTCTAGCCAACAACCTCATGTATTGCTTAGTTCCAGTCACGCAATGAGTTTAATAATAATAATACACATTTATATCAGAAGCAAAAGAGAAATCTTCAACAAAGCTCAGTTTTCTAATGAACCATTGCCAATACTGTGGCAAAAAACAAACGCGCCACAAGATTGTTAAGGAAAAAGCGGGGGAAATTATTATGCTATTAATTTTTCCAATGGCTGAGTTTATATTGATGAATAGTATACGAAGTCTTCAACAATACAAATTTTGGTCACTAGTGCTTTTGCAAAGTGCGAGAATATAAGTTTCTCGCACTTTGCAAAAGCACGATTTTTGATGTAATATTTTTGACATTAAGTATAGATTGTGACATTGACATATGAAGATTATATGTATGTGGATTGTGCAAATGTTTTAACTACTCTTAGTCCGCCTGTGGATCAAATAATGGAAACAAAAAGTTTTGAACCTGTTTCCATTGCCAAAACTCTAGCATACGAATCCAGGACACCCAAAAGGTAAGAATGAACGTTGAGCGAACGTTGTTTGTCTAACCAAAAATAACATTTGATTTACAGGCTTCAAGTGGTTATAAGCCACATCGACTTCGAAGCTCGTACTTCAGATTAAGTTATGAATTGTAGTTGTCGGTGAACGTGAATATAATAGTATATTACTCAACAAGCATACCATGATTGCTATTATTCACGGAGGTAAGTGAATAATCGCCATTATATGCGAGTAGAATACTTACTATACTTTGTCCACAACTATGAATTACTTGATTGGTCCTAATTGGACAAATATATCACATTGTGGTTTTATTTAATCATTCCGTTCCAAAGCCAACGTTGATTGGAGTAAACATTAGGTCAGAGGTCAGAATAATGTTGCTCGAGAAGTACCTATCTATTTAAAAAATTGCGAAAAAATAAAAAATTCAAAATTCTGGTCTGAGAGGGAATTTTTTTCTCAAACTTATTATTAGTACGTTGTAGCCTCACAATATTATTTCTGATATCTGCTTGGTAGGTTGTCAATTAATTGAAAAATGGTGTAAGGAACACTCATTGTCGATCAATCCCAGAAAGACTGAGATGGTCCTTTTCACCAGGAAAAGAAGTTTATCGGGTTTGAAACCTCCCGAAATCTTCAAAAGCAAACTAAACTTTTCGGAAGAGGTGAAATACCTTGGTATTACCCTCGACAGGAAACTAACATGGAACTCTCATCTACACAGCAGAGCAAAAAGAGCATATGTGGCATATGAGCAGTGTCGGAGGACAGTGGGACGCACATGGGGTCTGTCGCCCCGTGTGGTCACCTGGATCTACACTGCAATAATAAGACCCATGTTAACGTATGGAGCAATTGCATGGGGACCGAAGGTTCTACAAGCAACGGCCATCCAAAAATTATATCAAATACAGCGAATGGCTTGTTTGAACATCACAGGAGCCATGAAAACAACACCAACTGCAGCAATGGAACTGATTACTGGTCTGACCCCTCTGGACCTACACGTCAAGGAGGTTGCGTTAATGGCAATGGTACGATTGCGCACGGCTGGTGTGAACCCCGAAGTAGGAATGGGCCAATTGAGGTTGAGCCTATGGAAGGAAGCGCTCACTGCGCTACCTCTCCTGCAGGCAGCCAACGATGCAATTGAACCCAGGTTTTTGTTTAACAAACCCTACAAAATTCAAATAAAACAGAACACAGAGCCAGATGCTGCAAATGCAATACGCATATATACAGATGGTTCAAAAATGAAAGAAGGCTCAGGCTGTGGAGTTTACTCGAGAGCACTGAGCCTCAAGATTAAGTGGGGAATGGGAAACAATACCAGCGTGGTTCAAACAGAACTGGCTGGTATCTCAATTGCCACAAAAGAACTAACCAGAAGAGGAATTTCTGGCAAAACCATAATAATCTGCACTGATAGTAGACAAGCCCTATTAGCCTTGAACAGACAACGTGTTATATCGAGGCTAGTACTAGAGTGCCACCAAGATTTAGCTGACGTCTCGGCAGATAACAACATTATCCTGAGGTGGGTTAAAGGGCACGACAGGAGTAAAGGAAATCGCATTGCTGATTCTTTAGCCAGGGAAGCCGCTGGACTGAAAATTCTAGGACCCAGTGACACCTACGGCCTAACGACTTCGACAATTGCGGAACTAGCCAAACGTTACACCCATGCCCAATCCCTTGAGAGATGGGATGGAATCAAAGGATGCAGTTTTGCCAGGATCATCCTGGGCGACCCTCGGAAGCTGGCGCCGAAGAAATATTTGGCGATGACCAGAAAAAACCTACGTTTAACAGTAGGATTTCTGACTGGTCACTGTCAACTAAGTAAACACCTCCATACTATGGGGCTAGTGGACACACCTCTATGCAGGATGTGTGAACAGGAAGATGAAACTGTCAGGCATGTCTTATGCGAGTGTCCGGAGTTATCGTCAATAAGAGAGTGTGTGTTCGGTGAGTCTTGGCCTACACCTGCCGATATAAAGGAGATGTCTCCCAGTGACCTGTCCACCTTCCTGAGAAGGACAGGATGGACAATGACCTAGGAGGACAACTCCTCGGGAGGATGTACAATGGGTCACATGTGGCCTAAGTGCTGTGAGCCTACACACTCACCCTCCCTACTCTACAGATTGGTAGGTTGTCGCTGATAACCGAATCTGTAACAGATTTCCAAATAATTGGATACTTTGAACGTTGCTAATGGAAAAGCGAAAAATACAACTTCAACGTAGAAGTCACGTTTCTTGTGTCACGACTTAATCAGGTGTGTCTGGATACGTGAAATGTTTTTCCTTATTATAATGGAAATAGGGCAAGTTACCCCAAGGACACGGTGTATGTTTTGGATTGGTATGCTAATCAGGCTAGCAATTCATACAAATGCATATTTAATAGGTTTGGAAAAAAGAAGTCTGCAGCCTACAGAATTAAAAATATTCACCAAATGTGAACAGTTTTTGGAGAATTTCATGAAATGTGTTAACTGTAGATTGAAGATACGCATCTTATCGCTAACACCAATAGCCCCTTTCAGTTGGAGGCATTTTAACAAAACAATTTGTTAACTTCGATATGTAGAATTGGATGAGCAATACAAAATTGCATTTGGATAGGATTACATGAGAAAGTGGATTTTTTGAGAGAGCGCCGATGACAGTATTCCAGCCTGTTGGTTAATTGTACGTGTTCACATTTAGTGCACCCACCCAGTTATCCCCGTACCTTCGAGTAGACGATAGAGGTCCATTGCCTGTTTCCACAAACAACTGTTTATTCTAGCATGAATGTCTTTCATATTTTTTGGTTCTATGTCCTGTAATTCTGTTAGTTTTGCTGTTGCAATGTAAAGATCTGGTGTTACTCCTTCATTTCTTCTTTCTGAACACCTCTGTTCCAGTGGAATTTCATCATCAGTTTCATTGTTACTTGTACATGGTTAAAAACTAGAGTCACCGTATGTTAGTTCATGTGTACTTGATTCAACCATAACTTTTTCTTGCTCTCCATTTTCTCTACTATCCTGATCTTTTTCAAATAAAATTTGTGTTTCCTGGTTTGACGCTTGTATTTTCTCTGTAAATATTTCCTTCTTTAGAAAAACTACATCTCGACTAATTTAAACCCGATCTGTGTTTATATCTAACAGTCGATAAGCTTCCGACTCCTCTGAATGTCCCATGAATATAAATTTCTCAGCTTTTTTAGCAAATTTATTACCACGCTGCTCTTTTGGAATATGGCTGTGGAAGGTAGAACCAAAAATATGCAAACATTCGGAACTTTATTAAGACATAATTCGAAAGGTGTCTTCGATTTTGATTTGGTAGGTATTCGATTTTGTAAATAATTTGTTGTTATAATCGCTTCCCCCAAAACTCATTCTGTAAATAAACATCTGTTTTTTCTTTTAGCAACCCCATTTTGTTCAGGAGGATACCCCACTTTATATTGAATATTAATTCTCTCACCCTTTAGATAATTCCTTAAAGAACTGTTTTAATACTCCCCTCCTCTATCCGACCCAATTAATTTTGGTTTTTCATTAAACTGAGTACTCATTAACTCGATGATTCCTTTATATACTTTTCGGTATAATTTTTCTTACTCATTAGATAAACGACAGTATATCGCGAAAAATCATCAATTGGTGTAAGAATGAATTTTTTATTTCCAGGTGATACAGTTTGCATAGGTCCACAAACATCTGTAGGAATTAGGTCTAAAATTGAAAATGTGTTGCTATTTGATTGCTTTGGAGAACTTTTTTGTGTTATTTTACCTTTTATACAGCATTCACAAGTCTTCCGTACCTCGCAATCTGTAATTTTTATCCCGATTGCCAAGTTTCCTTCTTCCAAGTGTTTGATAGCTTCGATTCCCCGATGTCCAAATCGTCGATGCCACGAATGCTGACAATTTTTATTATGGTCTTCACTAGTTTTCATTACCTGTTCAAATGTTTTCAGTTTGTGTAGTTCTGGCGAAAGTTTTGCAGTAGCCACAATTTTTCCGTGTTTGAAAATGTCACATTCATTACCATTAAAATGAACTTTATACTCAGCACTTGTCAGCTTGTTAACCGGTATTAAGTTACAATCCAGTTTTGGAACAAATAGTACATTATCTATTCCCAAACTTGTGATTTCCGTACCAATTGAACACTTAATATCGCCTGAACCCATTCCCTGAATTTTGGAATATTGCCCTTTTTCCGACAGCCGCACGATACCCTTTCTACTTTCGTCAAAGATCTCGAAAAAATCTTTAAAATTCACCATATGATTCATACCATGGAACATGCATTTTTTTCTTCAGTGTTTCTCTCGGTGATAACATTCGTTTTTTCCTTGCTATTTCTCAATGCTTTATATTTAAAACATTCCCTTTTGAAGTGACCCTTCTTTTTACAAAAATAGCAATGTTTTGACTCATCTCCTTCCATGAATTGTTCCTTCTATGCACTATTTTTATCACCGATTCTTCCTGTACCTCAACAGCTCCTCGACTTCTTCTGTATTTATCTATTAACTTACTCTTAACAAACTCTAGGGTGAACTCATTGGCTGGTCGGTAATTAGAAAGCTATATGAATCCGGCAAACTTCCCAATAATAACCCAGTCGGCAAATCTGTCTTTTAATTCTTCTCCCAAGGCAGAAAGTTTGTTCAACCAACATAGAAATGAACTAATATGTACCTTCAGGTTACCATCCTCTTTTAAAGATAATTTGCAAATTTCTTTCAATAAAAATACCATGAAATAAATTGTAACTGGAGTAAAGAATGCCGTATTAGGATTTGTATTGGATAAATTAAACTTATTCATCGATCAGACGACTCATTGGATTGATCAATTGGATCAGCAGAGCTTTGCAAAAAATGAAGCTGCCAATATTGTTCCCCCTGCAGATCCCGTAACATCCTTGTCTTCAGTAATTTCAGGAGCTATGGGTCAAGCCTCTGCTCCTCTCCTGAATATAGTGACTGGGCAAATTGGCGGCCTCAGCTCAAGTGGTGGAGGCTGCTTCAATATAGGTTCTCTCATTTCCAATGGTTTAGGGAGAAGTAGCAGTGGGAGCAGCTGTAGTAGCGGCAGTATAGGAGCAGAGGAGAGGGATGATGCGTAATACTTAAGGTCATTTTCAAGAAGCATTATTGAGATAGTCCAATTTTTGCGCTGCCATAAAATTTTGCTCAATAGCTGATTACTTTTTTATTTGAATTTTTTCAAGATTATTCTTGATATCGCTTCTTTAAAATCTATACAGAAATAAGTGAATCTACATTTTATAACCCATACCGATTTTTGATGGTATTCCTGGGCTCATAACCTGTTGTTTAATAATATTCAATATTCGCCATATTCGAATTTTTAGTATAAAACTTTTATTGATAACTATTGACAGTCACATAAAAATAAAATATATCATAACATTAACATACTCCGATTACGTATATGAAGTTAGAAGTTACTTCTTTCAAATATCGTATACATACTTGCTGATTGATGGAGTGGAGACTTGTGCTGCTGTAATATCAAGAAGTTTTTATATTACTCATAGAATCAAATAGCAATAATTTCAAATTATTATTAATGTTGCAATTACAACACGCACACCATATCAAAAATCACACTCTCATATATTAATTTTGATAAAGTTCACCGTCAATATCTGAAGAAGATGACTTGTTTATCGAAACGCGCGTAAGATAGTGTGGAGTGATAGCGTTTTTGTGGTGGTAGTGTGAACACTGAACAGTGCTCAGTGATGTTATATTATTTAAGTAATAACCGTTATTTAGTTTTTTTTCTCAACTGATCTCACTAAATATTATCAATTGATTTTCCCTATACTTTCTTTTCGGATTAATTCGATCCAAAAATTTCAAACAGGTAGTATTTATGAACATTAAGCTGAATGATTTATTCCAGCCGTCAACATGTAGGAATCTGACCCTTTCCACATCAATTCAAAGGAGTGAATTTTAATTTTTGTTTGGAGAATTTAGGAAGGACTATGAATATAATCCTATTTGAATATTCAATTAACTTCGGATGATGAGAATGAAATTGGATCCTACTCATAGAGATTATAAATTAAATATGTCACAATATCGCCCATTAAGATATCCAGACAAAAATCATCAATGTCTTGCAAATTTGAAGTGAAATTGGAATAAAATACAAATATAATGACATAATTAGCAAAAGTGTTTTTCAAAATTGAAAAATGGAGATAACATTCGAAAAAATCATAATAAGATACCTTGTGAAGACTGTGATAGAGTACACCATGGTCAGACATCAAGAGTGCTTAAGAGTTGTATCACTCAACATCGAAACGATATTAGGTTGTGCCTTAGCTAAACATAACACTCCATTGAAACATGGAGATAACTTTGGGGACATTTAAATAGTTCTCAGTGAATCACACAACTTTGGAAGAGATCCTAAATAGTATCAGATACGAATTCCTTGAATGAAAAAGAGACACACAGCATTTAAAACACGCGACGCGCGTTGCCGGAGACGAATGTGTTAAAAAGGGACCTTCGATATGATTTCCAACAAATCCTGTCCAAACATTAATATTTTTCTTTTTTTCTTTTACCCAGTGAGGATTCTCATTAGACCAATAACAGCAACTTTGACGACTAACATACCGTGAAGTGTACATGTGGTCTCATCAGAGAGCAACATCTAATTGGATCACATTGTTATATAGCATTGCATCATTTGTTCATTAAAGTATGTTCTCCTATTGAAATTGTCTTGCATGAGCTCCTGAGTTAGCATAATTTCATAGGGATGAATTTTACTTTCCTTCAATATTCGAAAAATGTGTGGCTAACGTTGAAGAGTAGGTCTGCTTTTCGACCAGAATTATGAGGTTTTTCTGAAACCCAGGCATAATATAGAATATTGTACCATCTCTTGCTGCATTGGCAGCTACTTTTTTGTCTGTCTCACATGACCAAGCTGGTGAAATTGTTTTTCTATTTTGGTACTTGTTCCTAGGGATACTGGCGGCATATTTTGAAATTTTTCGTGCAATAAGCGACAAACTTCCTTTTGTGTCCTTGTGTTATTCCCATAACTAATCATTTGTGGAATGGTAATTCTCAGCATTTTTGTTAAATAATCCATTTTCTGACATTATTACGTACAGTCAACGGAATTCAAACCACAATAGCACTAACAATGTTTGTCCACGACCACCTAATAATAAGTCAATATATTACCTCCTAACTAAAGGTATATGGTACCCATATATCAACTGTCGTGAATTATAGTTCATAATACACTGTAGTGTATTATGGTTCATAATTCACGACTAGAAATGGGGGTACAATATGAAATAAACTATTAAATCTGTGTATTTTGTTCAGGAAATTTGTTTCTGACATATATCGTATCTATAAAATATTGTAATTTTTAGTATTGATACTTTTCATAACGATATTTTCTAATATTACGTATTTTAAAACAATATATTTATAACGGTACGTTGTATTGATACTTTCTACAGTATCGCCCATCTCTATATATGTCAAATTATTTGAAGTAGCTGCCACAACATTTTGAGGTTATTAATAAATAAATTAAGTGTCGTGGACAAAGTATAGTATTCTACTCACAATTTATGGCCATAATTCACTTGGGTGACTTGCGCCCCTCGCCTGCGGCTCGTGACGCAAACGTCACCCATCGTGAATTATGGCTATCATAAATTGCTCGTTTAATAATATACAATTTTTTGGGAATCAAACCACAATAATGGTTTTTATTTTTTATTTCGACGTTCCATTACTAGTTAATCTGGAACGCTACCGAAACGTCGAAATGAAAAATTAAAACATCATTGTGGTTCGATTCCGAAAGAAAAAAGAATAAGTGATGCCACAAGGAACTTACAGAAGATACTGACACTTATCTATGTATGTATGTATGTATTTGGGGTGGCATTCTCAGAAACCCAGAGGATCTATTGTGGTCCCTCACTTTTAGTATGTTCCTGAGGAAAGTCTCAGAAACAAGTAACTCCTTTAGTCCTATTTCCCGAAGGGATTTTGAGATATTTGCATGCTTCAACTTAGATGAATGTTCCTCTTCTAACCAGTACTCTCCCAGGTGCCGTGCTCTAGGATTCTTTCTAATTTTCTTTTAGGAAAGAAAATTAGTGGCGCCCTAGAATTGCTTTCTCTTTTTTTTACAATTTTTGCCTAAGTAAATTATTTCCTTTATATTAATAAGGTAACAAGGCCCTGCGATCTGGCTAAGGTTACCTCCAAATTTATTGGTTAGTTAGGCATGAACCTGCATTAATTCACTTTAATTTTTTTTCATTATTCAACATAATTTTTTTCAACGTTATTGGACTTATTATTAGTTTAACTAAATTAGTGTTCCACTGGATTTGTATTATCAATTGTGCGTCCGAATTATTAAAATAAAAAGTATGATGCACTCCCCTTCCACTTCAACATTGTTATTAAATTTCCGATACCAAGAGTACACTATCCCTTACCGGAAATTTTCCCGAACCCTCTAGTGTTCCAACGACTGGTAAGGATTCTCATGAAGCCAACATACATAGACTCGGGACCTCGTCTCCTCCATTCCTTGTACTTATTGGTATAATGCCTTCAAGCTGTGATATGATCTCACTCAGTCTAGAGCTATGGTTAGTAAGATCTGTACGGTACTGAAAGCATATGGCCTGTTGTGCCCAGCAGACTTACGTTAGAATCTCGCATTATATAGTTTGCTGTAAACTGGAATTGTGAGTCGTGGACAATTTTGATTTGACTTCAACGCAGTCGTTCAGATGAGCACGCAAGAAGTGGTACTTTAAATATATTCTAAAAAATGTAATTGAGTTGATAACTACTATTGAATGTAGTGAGAAGTTGATCGTAATATCAGCTCTAATATACTTCAAGACTAGTCGAAATAGTTTATTGGAGAGGTTGATATATTCACTGAATGTGTATCCATTTTCAAAGAGTACATTGGAAATCATTCGATTTTCCCTTATACTTTGACTTAATTCAAAAGAATATCTTCTTCCTCAAGTATTGCCAGTGAAAAATGTTTTTCTATCGAAAGTATAGAAATAAATTTTACCAAAACAATAAATATTATGACCAGCACGTACCAGCATACAATCAAACTAGAATAATGAATCAAACACAATACTCCACATCAAAACCGAAAAAATTGAATTCAACAGATTCCGCTAATGTCGTTTGCTGTCTGCGGCACAAAGCTTCAACAAACCAAACTTTCAGTGATCCGCAGCGAGCTTTACGGGCTCAACAATGGTGTTTTCCTAACCCAGACGTCATACAATAAACTAACGCCATAGAAAATAGAAAAATAGAGGGGTGCGATTTTCGAGTTCACACGAATATTATGCGTGTACGGTTATTTCGACATGAATTTTTTCGTATACGGTGCTAAATGTGTATTTTTCAACACCGTTCGAATAAACGATCGTACACGAAGCATTTAGCAGCCGGCATAATCGTATGGTCTTGTCACTTGTGACTATGCAGTTCTAATAGCTCTATGCAAAGAATATACCAACTACTGTATCAAGTGTGTAAGAAAAAAGTTAGGGTATATGTCATTTTTCTCTTGTTTACCTGCCTAAATAGACTCAATTGTAGTTATACTTATTTTCCTATCTAAGCTCAAGGCTGAGATTCTTGTTGGAGCAGGGAGAGGAAGCTCCAATATGTTTATTACTTCTAAAGCGACAGGTTTTGTAAGTCTGTAAAGTTTCACAAATTGCTTTTCTGGATATTCCTTAAAAGGATCAATAAATGGGTTGAAGATCCGAGGAGGTCTATCTGCTAACTCTTTCGCTTCTTGTGTAAAGCGTTTATGAAGTTTAAATGAATTAAATCATCAAAACCTGCCATATTATAACTGATTATATCATTTGTTATTAAAATTATTGACATACCAAACACACATATTTTCAATCTAGTTTAAGTTAATTTATACTCTCCGTACACGAAAACATTTGTTCGAATGGAATAAAACCACTCGAAACAAGCCATACGAAATTGTTCGTATACGATTACCGTTTGAGCATGTCCAAAATTGGGTTATTCAAATTTCATACGAAAACGGCCATTTTTCGTATACGATTTACTCCCGAATGGTTTCGAAAATCGTACCCCTGTTCATTTCATGAGATGCGATAATTTTTCTTCCTCCAACTCATATCAAAAGCAAAGATCGAAGGAAAACACAGTGGCAAACGATATGTTTGAGAAACATAAGACGAAGTTGAACTCTAATACCTACTCAAAAAAGTGCAGTATAGAGATGGATTTTTGCCGATGTTTATTGAATGTAGATGGCACTTTAGGAAAGGGGATTTGAAAAATATGTTTATATGAAATTGAATTAATTTTTTGGAAGAATATATTATGACTAATCGTTTATGTTACGAAACATCCTGTATTACCACACTAATATCAATGTTTATTTTCCAGGTGGTTGGTTCCAGTTACTTATTTGTTGTGGGATAAAATTGGGTAAGTTGAATGGATACAAATTGCTTTATAATTAGACATATCCGTGAAAATTGTAATAAGGAATTTTTTTATATAACATGATTGAATACATTTTCGATTATATAGTGTGGAGAATAACTGAATGGAATGATCACTTCTCCAAATGAAACAGTTAGCTTTGTTTGAAAAGTAATATCAGTAGACTTCACAACAGTTAATTCAAATTAGTTTAATTTATTCTCACAGCTATAGTAGATATTTATGAAAATCATACAACAAATGAAATTGAAAATATGAATATCACGTGACAAAAGAATAGCATTTTTCACGTCATTTACAGTTTTAGGTTTGATGCTATTATAACACTATCATAGAGCTTTTGATACTGCTACCTTATACAGATGAGACGCAAATACTCTAAAAGCTGTCCATGAGTGATATTCTCATTTCGAATTGCAAACTTAAATGGTTGGTTTCATCTTGTAGATATACCAACCCCGTTTAAATTTGAAATGTAATTAAATGGCCTCCGTGGCATATAGCCAGGGAAGTAGTTGTTGCTTAGCTAGTTAGTAAACAGTCTTTGTTCTTCTAAAAAATATCATCCCTATTTTTAAGATTTTTCAAGTGGCAGTAGCATCCACCATCTTTTTTAGAGAACTGTGGACTTTCGATACATCCATCATTAGACCCTTCCATTATCTCTTAAGATAGATTGCAATGTTTGGAGCAGATCAAAGAAACAAAATGTGAACATTTTACATATTGAAATGAAATTGAATATTCAATATATTTAAAAACATTCCAAAACATAAAGACAAAATATGAAATAAAATAATAATTCCGAAAGAGTTAAAAAGTTCAAGCTATAATAATATTGAAGATTAAAATATCTTTAAGTGTAAGAAATAAAAAAATATATGTAAGAAATAAAAATCAATAAAATATACTAATGGGAAATCAATTAGCCATTTGTGATGAAAATAATACAAATGCCTGAATTTTTAAATAAACCAATATTAGACTATGAGCCCATGGGGAAAAAAGTGTCGCGATTTGAAACAGCAGCAAACCCATTCAGAACGATAGTTTATCATGCCACCATCGGTTCCAGCACTATGGCGTACATTTTCTATGGTGCAGAAAAGCGCAGTGGAAAACTGAACATTTTATTTTTCACCCCGTGAAACTGGGGTTCCGGGAAGTGAAAAATAAAAGTTTTTTGAAATTTTCCTAGATTTTCCGAACGATTATTTTTGAACGCAATAAAGTCTGGACCGATCTCTTATGATTCTACTATCAAATGTAACAAACGGCGTACAGTTTCATATCACGGTTTCAGGGAGTGAAAAATAAAATGTTCAGTTTTCCACTGCGCTTTTCTGCACAAGAGAAAATGAACGCCATAGTGCTGGAACCGATGGTGGCATGATAAACTATATATCGTTCTAAATGGGTTTGCTGCTGTTTCAAATCGCGACACTTTTCTCCCCATAGTCTATATATTAAAACAATCCAAAAACATATTATTCAGAGCATTAATGAGTAAACGATTATAATATCAGATAATTTATTAGAATCACAAAAATTCCTTGGATGGAAAATAATGGAAATCCCAGGAAGTATATTTTTGTGATGTAAAACAAGATTGAAAATAAATATGTTTAAAGTATCACAAATATTAGGAATATAAAATGAAATGTAGTTTCAAAAGTAAAGTTTTTTTATGTGTATAAATATATGTGAAGGCCATCAGATGAATTTTAAGAGGTGGGATTGAAGGTAATGTGGATTTAAAAGTAAAAAGTAAGTATTAAAACTTTATGATAACATAATCATAGTACTTTATGTCATACTAGTTCATTATTGTGTTTTTATTGCTTCCTCGGGCATAAACATCTATTTATACCCTTGGTACATGAATAACTATTAAAATTTCGAAAATTGGTAAAATAGGTTTTGTGAAAGCCAGTTTTTTAAAATTTTGTCGTTGTTGGATAAACAGACGCTCATTTCTTTTTATCGAACACCTGGAGTTCATTCTATTCGGCTTTTCAACACTGTATATAATTCCCAACAATAAAAGTAGGGAGACTCATTCTCTCGTTATTTAGCATAAAATTTTTTCTGTATAACATACTCAACATGCTTTTTCCCATTTATTTGTGTGTTCTTATCAATCCACTAAAAATCTTGACAAACGCTTGATTAATCACAATCACCAAAGTTCGTTTCTGTTAGAAGTCTTATTGTTTGGTTGGTTTTATGGTGACACAGAAAAATTATGCTTACTTTGACGTCTTAGGTTGCGGACGTTTTAAAATTGCTTTAAGAAAGGAAAGCGACATTATGGAATTACTTTAATCAATTTTGCTATGATATTTTTGTTTGTAAAAAACATTGGATGAAAAAGCCATTGTATCAATGAACAGCTTTTCTTGTTTATGAAATAATAGTAGCGACTATAGACCAAAAACCCTATGGAAAAAAATTCTGGAAACATCTGTATCAATCTAAATTACTTTGTGCGCACAGAAAATAAGAGTGAGAATAATACTGTTTTTGACAAGGAAATTAGTCTTAGCGGAAATGGCTCATGATAATTTCTTCTTTAAAGCACTTTTGGTAACCGAAAATGGAAATAATTCCCCAGTAAAAGTGGCCGAGAAAAATTGCCGGAAATCACTTCCAAGTTCCTAGGTTGATGGCTAGGGGGCGTAACCTGTGAAGAAGAATTTAAAAACCAGTTTTTGTGAAATATGCCCAATTTCACCAAGTGTTGAATGAGTAAACTAGAAAAAGGCATACATTTTGCACACATCTATTATAACTCAAAATCAAACATCAGGAAGAAAGATCATACATATATTTTGGTCATTAGAACTGAATGTCCATTTAAATGTTGTCCACACAAAGCTGTAATCTATCGCACTCAGACATATATGTTGCTCCAATTTTAGCTGTTGATATACCATGTATTGCGTTTTTACTGCGCTGTTGCATGTCGTCGGGCGTATATGGTGAGTTTGGTACGCTAAATCCTTCAAGATTCTCCTCAGATAAAACTCCAGTCTGTAGATCTAGCTGGCCATGAACATATACTCACCCTTCCAATCGATTTATTTGGATAACTAACATCCAAATAATCATTAATTCGTCTGAAAAAAGCGCAGGACACCCCTCATGTTGTGATGTTATATATACCTCATGTTGGCAAGGAAATATCTTTCAATAAAACTAATTGTCCACAAAATCAAAATATGCATCGTCATTTGAAGTTATAGAGGTAATACAAATAGAGCAAACAAACCATAGGCCACTGTGCAAGTGGGAAAGTCCGTCTGAACTCCGGTGAGAGGGAAAGAGACAGACGATCAGAGGCTTCTCTGCCTATATTTGTGTATATAGCATTGGCGCTATTAGATAAAGAGAGCCTAAGCCTCCGACTTTCTATCTCTCTCGTAGATTCTGATGGATTTCGAGCTGGCTTGTTGCCTCTATATGTAGTATCTCTATGTTTGAAGTTCCAAGAAATATGAACATCTTCCCATCTACTATATCACACCAAACATTAAGACCACATCTTCCTTGAAGCTGCACTTCCTCCACCCAGTGCGGATTTTATTTAGCCCAATGATGCATATTATGCAGATTAACACCACCCTGACCATTAAACATAGCCTCGTCTGCCCATAAAATTTTTGTTCTTTCAGCCCAATTGACATTGAACAATTCCAGTAATCTAAGATTCAAGCAGCTGTTATGTCTAAGCGCGATAGATTACATCTTTGTGACAACGATGGAAAGCGATTTGAACATTCAATTGGACATTGAGTTTTAATGACCAATATATCTGTATGATCTTTCTTTCCCATATTTAATTTCAAGTTATAATACAAGTTGATGAGTAAATACTAAACTAGCTTAAGTTTATTCGTTTTTATTTATATCTCGAGGTCGACAATAGCTATCAACATGCGGTTTGCGCCATTTTTTCATGAATTTAATCCAGTTTCCTTATAATTTACAATAATTAGGTGTTTTCATTGAACATTTTTTAGAAAAACAAATTTTTTTCATTGGAAAGTACCCTATACATATAACAATTGACGCTAATTGCAATTGTCTGTAAATGTCATGTAAATGATTCACCTACACTCTTTTTAATGACACCAATTTTGTTGAAATCAGTTGATTCTAATCAAAGTAACAAGTATTCATCCAAAAACAATTTCCTCCTTTTCCCCACCCTTTATTTGAAAAAATGAAATAAAGCAATCGAACAAATTTTTGTGAAGCTTACGCCTCTTTAGAGTTCACTGATCCAACGCTTGGTTTGATTGGATATATTTTACCAAAAAACTAGTTTTCAAATTTCTCTTTACAGGTTACGCCAACTAGCGGTTAACCCAAGAACTTGGAAGTTATTTTCAGCAATATCTTTTTGTCACTTGGGAATTTTTCCATCTAAAGCTATAACATGATTAGTTTCTAATAGGTTCGTTTCAACCTCGCAAAGAACCATTCTAGAATGGCACTGCGCAAGTTCATATAGTTAATGCCGTTCCAAGCTATTCGTGACCGTAATATTACGGTTCTTCCAACCATTTTGTGATCGTTCTAGAGCCGCAGCGAAACGGTAATTTCGATACTCGATCGAAAGAAGGAACTGTGAGGACTGACATGCGCTGTTAGTAAGTATTTTCTCAGTTGTTTTCAAAGATTGTTGTTTTATAGGTTAACGCAAATGAAGTACGTGTTGGTTCGTAATTTAACTACGAGCTCAACTATTGTGATAGGAAATCAAAAATAAAGTATTAACCAAATTATTGAACAGGTAGAACGTTATAAAAAGAGTAATAACCTCACTTGAAAATTAATATGAGCTTAAATTAAATATTTGTGACTCAAAATATCTTCTGATTTTTTATTTCGAATGTACCCACTTTTCTTGGATAACTGCTCTACAAAAATATATGAGTACTTTTGTTTCTCTGGTGTCCGTTACTATTACATAAACAAAACGGTCGCTAAACGATAATAAAGTACGCCAAAACCAAAGCGTATAAAACAATTCCTAACGATTCCAAAGCGGTTTCATCGTGTTTTATCGTAGGTTGGAACGAACCTAAAATATAGTCGAGAGATCGTCTTATTAGACCACCTGGTACAAGTTCTTTGCTAAGTGTCCGCTAAAGTTCGTATTGTTACAGAATGTGCATCACTGTCTCCGTTTCCTGCATGTTAGGTGTCCATTGTCTATTTTACATTTGTTGAGATGCTCCTGACTGATGCATAACCAGTCATCAAAGTCATCAAAGTCCCCAAAGACTTTTCCGCATGTTTTTCTTCCTTGTTCATTGCAAAATTGCGAATACCTCAACCTGAAACATGATGGTTTGCTGATTCTTGAACACAAATTGCCAACCATACTATATACTATACCATACTGCACCTATTGCTAATTATGAGATGAATCAGAGAAAAAAAGGAGCATACAAACTAAGGATATTAAAACCGGCATCTTATAGGTAACGTATAACAAACTATTACTAGAACGTGAATAGCCCTGGAAAATACAATAGAATAGGAGTGACCAGTCA
>CAJUYI010001317.1:52236-86633 GCA_910591695.1 Galerucella pusilla
AACGTGAATAGCCCTGGAAAATACAATAGAATAGGAGTGACCAGTCAACTTTACTTACACATCAATACATATACTCTTGAGTAAGTGACCTGCGAGACTATGTATTCAGCTGACAATGCAGCAGGAGTTCGAAGAGAGGGCAAGTATTTCAAAAACTCAAGTTTTGGACTGTTATCCGTTAGCAGCTGGTGCTTTCGAGACGAGCACGAACGATGGCTTTTGTGAGGGCTCTAGCTGTTGGATGTGGTGACGCATCTAGGAGATAACTAGAGTTGAACTGATTGTTGAATATGGAAATGGCGGTCTCACTTGCAATCGAGTGAAGCTAAGTTTTCTACATTATCCAAATTTTGCTCAGAGTTTGAAACGCCCTCCAAACCGCCATTGAAAATAATTAATTGTTGTTACACCCTTACAATCAATTGTATCCAAATTTATAGCGAGTAATCCTCACACCTAGTATGTGAATTTTTTTCGAAAACAAATTCTCATGCACCATTATTCGAGAATGTCTATTAATCTGCAACAAACGCTAACCCATTTATCATGTCTATAAAATCCCAACTTGTTGGAAAACTCTTTGTTTAACCCGTTTAATTACTTCTAATTTAATGGACGATTAATATGAGTTTTAACGGTTGATGGCCCAGCGGTGGCAGAGTTTACAAAAAGCACAAATTTTCAGTAGTCATCGGATAGTCGATTTATTGCTAAAAGTTCCATGGTAGGTTGAAATAACTGTATGCCAATTTCAAAAGGCAACCAACGATAAATCGTAACCTAATTTGAACGGGATATCTGACTCGATATTGCTCAATATTGAAATTTTATATAGACTGTTCGAGTCCGCGTCAAATAATTCAAAGGTATTATGTATTCATCACAAGAAATTGATGAGTATTTCAGTTTTGGATTTGAATTTGAGGTTGAACAATCACAAAATGATCAACCATCCAGGGATGCTGGATATTGGAGTTGTTCCAGCAGCAAGAGAGAAATATTTAATATTTTATTGTGCTTAAGAGTAGCCGTTGCCAACAATACTGGCAAAGCTAGAAGAGATAGTGACCCTTATATTTAAGTGATACTTAACCAAGTATCAGTTTTAGGAATAGATGGTGCGAATGGACACTTACCACCCTTCTTTTGGTTTCGACGTTTAACGTGCACCGATCACAACTGATTCCTAGTAACCAGTCACAATGCTTAAATCGTATTCAATTTCACAAGTATACTAGGCATTATAATCTCACACCCACACAAGCTCTCTCCCGCTCTCTTTTTTGTTTTTTCTTGTAGAATTCACTTGAACAAAACAAAAATTGAAATGAAACATCAAACATCACGTGTTTGATACTTACATTAACTTGAGGGGCATGAGTCATCGCATCCTGGCCTGCCATCTCAATTCATAAGTACACGGGAGTTCTACCCTTCCAGAAAAGGGTCTTTAAGTTTTTTAAGTCACAATGAAAAAATCATTCGCTAGAATCTAATCACAAACAAAGACTAATAACTTTGAAAAATACATAAGAAAACAGTGTCAGATCTTTTAAGTGCGGTTAAATGTTTCGAAATGACAAAATAAAGCCCCTTTAGATTTGAATAAATGATATATAAGAAATACGACAGACACTTAAAATGAAGACTGTCTCTTGTTCTGTTTTTTGCTTTATATTTTCACTTAAACTTCATAATATTTTTCATGACAATCGCTAATGCATTTTGTCTCTTTTATATTTCTCGATGTGCCTTCACTTATTACTTTTTTTGTTCGAAACAGTTATTTATTCTGATACGAATTATTTGCTAGGTTCAAATTTGTCTTCCCGTCCCAATGGACTCTTCTGGATAATAAAAAGGGTCAATCTAATACTGAGATGACCCATCAACCAAACGATGGCAAGCGTAGGGAAGTTGTTTATTGATAACATCGCTTATTAGATTTTCTCATTAAATTGTTTAATAAAACATTCTATGAAGTAGAGTGGTGGTATTTTGATAGTTGTAGATTTGTAAAAAACAACCAAATAACCAATTTTCATTCTTGACAAATTACAAAATATCAAAAAGTAACCAAGATAAAGAAGTATGAAAACATAAAATCAACTAATTTGATGAAGCAATTGCTAATAATGTTGTCCACTGACTTTTTGGAAATATCCTCGAGGCGTTTTTAATTCGTTTTGAACATTTCTAATGAGTTATGGTGGAATCAATGCACACTTTCATCTTATGCGTGCTTTCAACTTCTCAACATTTGCCTGTATGATCTCAAGAACTTTACTGATTAATGGGCTTATTCTGTACAAAAATGTTAGCGGTAACAGCGCTGTAAATCTTCAAACTCGAGAGATGTTACGAAAAAGCTATTCTGTACGCTTTTGATGTAACTTACATCGATGTATAATAACATTTTCGCTGTTAAAATAACGCCGACCAAAATATTCGACGTTAGGATTGTTTTGACACTGTTATAAGTTAAATTGTAAAGTTATAAGTTGAATTGTAAATTTTCATGAAATGAGTCAAAATGAACATCAATATAATCCCATTTTTGGGACGGTGTGTATTAGCAATATTGAAACAAAAAAATTTGCCAAATTTTAGGGTATAAATTGAAATAATTTTTTAGGAATTATATGCGTATAGGAAGAAAAATATTACGTGACTCACAAAATCGGTTTGATATACCGGAAGACCTTTTCATTGCCTATTGCAGGTTAAATAAAGAAATGAATTTGATACTTAGAGTCACATGCAAAAAATCCAGGAAATGCAAACGACATCCATTTTTTAAATCAAATTCAACAGCACGGTTGAAAATCGTATTCTGAACAACCCGATTTAAGAAAATTATTGACAGCGCAATATTACATCGCAGCTAACTTCACTCATATTATTTTGTGTAGTAGAACTTGCCTAATTTTTAAGTTATTGGTCGGATGATGTGAAGCAAGAGGTCAAGGAACCAGAAGGAAGAAGAATTTTTAGGTTATCGTTATATTATAATGTAGATACGTTATTAGTGGGTTTATTCATTTATCATATTTTTATTTAAAATTGCGATTTTAACTACATCGATGTTAAATTTACAGCTGTTACGGATAGATGTTCAGAATAAGCCCATTATGGGCTTATTCTGAACCCAGTCTGAGCCCATAAAAATAAATGCAAAGGACTGTGATCTAGTGACCCTTCAATAGGTCCCCTACTACAATCCCTGCCCAAACAAAATTTTTTTCAGGCGTTGACTATGACATCTATTGACTATGACATCTATCATAAATGGGCTCGTTTACTAAAATTTTCAAATCATTTTTAACTGTCGTGAAACAAAGTACTGAGTATAAAAATAGGATTCTGAAAATTTTATGTCAATAAAATATGTCGTTCCCCTCTAATACAACCAATTAAACAGGCATACCGTAGCGGGGCGAAGACTATGACTGTGACGTCACCGCATATGAAAGTTAATGTGCACAAACATTACGCTTCGGACTGTAACGTGCCTCGCGTAGAGTTTGTTTATTTTGAATTACTCGCAAAATTTTGTGTGAATATCATAGAATGTGTGGACCTAATTAAAGAAGCAGACTCATCAAATCTTTCAGATGTGGACTTGTTAATGATCATGGAGTTTTTTAATCAAAAACACCAGTTTATTAAATTATAATTAAATACTATGTGACACATCGTTTTTAGCTGTTTTCCGGCCAGAATGATTAAAAATGTCAATATTTTTATAAATACATGCTCTCTCTCTCAAATGATATACAGGGTGATTCCAGATGTTTTATTTTATTGCTGGTCTGGTGGACAAAGTTACGGAGATAACGCTACAGGCTACTCAGTAAAAAGTTGCAATTCTTTTAACTGCAGACTGCCCAATTGAAGGACCTTCTCCAAATTATTTATGATGAATGTCTAGTTGAAATCAAATCACCAATAATGAAAAGAACAAGAAAAACTTATTTTAATGAAGCAGGTATAGTGTAACTAATGTTAATGTGATGACGAATTTATAAAACAATTTTATGCACGGCATTGGGCGACTTTCTTCTTCAAAGAGATTTAAAATATGGGTCATCACATCAACAATAGTTAGACTATAATATTAGTTCCTAATGATGACATCAGATTCAAATGCACATGCACCACACTGGTAAAAAAGCGATATTTGTTAAAGCTGATCCGGCCTTCGAATCAAATTAAATTATTTCTTTTAAAACTTGATATACCTACACCAGTTTTGCTGATGATCTACTGAAAAAGATTACCTGTTTTTTTTGGAAAAAGCAGTACCTATTCAATGAAATTTAATTTGTGAAGAACTCACCCATTATTTTTTTAAATACTTTTGAACATCAATAACACCACAAGCTATAAGAACAATATCATCTACGTATTTGAACAAATTCATTTAGATTCATTCAGATTATTACAAGGATGTGGTTTTCAATAACCCTCTCAATTTGGATTCACAACCTATTTTATAAGGTAATTTATAACGACTTTTATTGAACAAAAATGAAATCCTGAAAATACACAAACAAAGTATGTTGACTTATCAGTGAATGCTCTGAGTCTTTTTATGCTTTTCTGCCACTGCTTCCGTTTTTTGCATCCTCATTAATAGAAATAAATGTTTTGCTATGTTTAAATCGTAGTACTTTTATATTCTGGAACCGCACAATATTTTCACTTTGATTGTGGTCCATTGTGCCGAATGGTTTTAATTATTTCTAAACGTTCTTACATCACAATCAGGATCACTTTCCAGTATTCCTGGAGGATTGGTGATACCGATGATGGGCTGGATTATACATAATTCGATATCAGGATTTTCTGAAGCAGTACATTGATCTTGATATCTTCACTAAGGGAAAATTTCATATGAGTAATTAATTGCTTTGCCTCACACGTCCGTTTTCCGTAAAATGGTCTTTCCAGTTCACTCACAGTCCTTCAGGTATAAGGAAAGGTCGGGATATTTTTTCCAAAATAAATGCATATCTTACGCTCTGTTCTTGCTTCATCTCCATATCCAATCACTCGTAAAATCACAATCTTTTGCATTTTAGTTAAATGAAACATTCTGACCTATCTCTCCGAAAAAAAATTACTTTGCTAATAAGGGATATTCCATCAACTTGCAATGTACCCATGTTTGTCCAAGTGGAATTTAAAATTAGTTATTACCAACCGGTTGATATACACGCTTGTCTTGGAGGACAATTCATGCTCAGCTATGTGACGCCATTTTAATTTCAATATCATACCAGATGGCAGACTCGCATTCTCTCTACACTACCTCATTGTAGGTATCAAATAAAAGGGCTTGCTGAGGAGAACACGAACAAAACACAACGTCACATTAAATCCAAAATCTGGGGGACCATCCAAGAACACGAATAAGACTGAGAAGAATACGGAAAACAATAAAACGTTCCCAATGGAATTATTTCATAAATCGTATATGCGGGGTTTCCTTAAGTAATTTAGAGCTGAATTTCAACAAAAGTATGCTTCATACTTCACCTTAGAGGATAGAAATATTTGTTGCAGCCAAGGTGATGATGTTACATTGTTACAATGGTACCATTGAGCACATCACAGAAATCATAATGACCCTGTGAGCACAGATGTACGATACTGACATACCATCCGTCCGAATAGTCTTCGGTTGAGACGGTGTTCATATCATCCAGCGCAAGACTATGGAACTAACCCCAAAATATAGCAACTGTACTGCAGAATGAAGAATGTTACCAATTATATTATGCTGGGCTTGCTGAGTTCATGAAATGCAGTGAACTACTATCAACCAAGCCCTTGTTTTCCTAGGCTTTTTGTCTTTTTGTCAAGTCTCAAGACATGACATTCTCTGATTTTATTTTCACGAAATTAAATTAAAACTCTCGGTTTTGTCAATTACGATCTCATACGTTCTTGTCATCAGTATTCCAGCTTGAACAAACTAAATAAGATTTGGTAACTTTATTGCCAATGATAATATAAATAACATCCGTTATATTCTGTTATGTGTAATCCCAAATTTTCAGTATGATAGTGCGAGTGATTGATATTATTTTATTTGTGTGGTTCCAGTTAAACAAAAAATATAATACCCAATATTACAGCAACTGAAAATTTCAATGGAAAAACAGAACACACACATGCGAAATTCAATTCCAGAAGCTGAGCGTTTCGCACTGACCATTCGGTTCTCAGCAGCAGGTGAATAATTATTTTTTCCGAGGAATTGATTTGATGTTAAATGCTGTTATTTATGTAGGTGATCGTTGTAGGCTATCATTTCTTAATGTATTTGCTTAATACCCGTATGTACAATTTCTCGAATATCACTAGAAGTGTGTTCTGCAATTTACAATGTTCTAAATGAATCTAATCTTGTTTTATTATCACATGTAGATCCTATTAATTTCAAATATCATAAAATCTCCATTTCACATCAAAATTCTCTTCAGCTGCCTGGCCGCTTTTGGTGTGTTTTCTTTTCCTGTTTATACTTCAGAACTGACAACGTAGGTTGTGTATTTTATCCTTTTCTCGTAAGATCAAATTCCTAATTTTTTGGAAATTTCTTCCGTTGCAGGGTTTCGAAAATCTTGGTTTTTATAGTTTTCGGACAAATAGTCCCATGAATTAAGATAAGATTAATAAAATTTTGATAACTGCACTATCACGGCTCTTGTCAAATTAACAGTACAGTCTTTTTTACATCTCTTTTCTCACTTGTAGAACTCATTTTCAGCAAAATGTAATTGTTCATCTCACGATACAACAAGTGAAATAATTGTCTCATGCGAGATTTGTAATATCATGTGCACACTTATTCATAAGAAATAACTCTTCGCTTCAAGGGTAGGTATATCACGTATCTTAGACCAGTTTCCACAATAATTTACCTGAGATGTTCACTTCATGAGTGAAAAAATATTCTCATTGTGGATTCGCATTTCGTCTTTCCAATTTCTTTGAACTTTCAACCCTCACATGGTTTAGGTGGAATATGAAGCTACAGGGCAACCAAGACCGAATAACTAAGCGTGTCGTTAATCAAGTTATTGACATAGTTACGTCTGTCTGTGAGACCTGGCGTTAGAACTGAAATATTGAGACATTAAATGGTTCATTTTGCATAACTTTTGGAAACGAAATGTTACCTTCGACAGAACTTTGTTATAGAACAAAATAAAACCAAAACTATTTGACATAGAATGACCCTGTTGTATGCAATTATTCAGAACAAATACTACCTTTACATCGAGAGGTATTATCGTAACAAAGTAAACAGAATTTCCAGAGATTTACATTTCAACGTGAATTTTGTCGACAATTCGATCCAAACGAACAATTTTAATTCACACATAATTCAAAGTTTTGAAAAAACACTGCTCACTGTCCGTCTTAGCTTAATGAGAAAGCTTAGAGATTTTTTAAAAATAATGAGAAAAGTTACAGGCGAATTAAGCCGGATGGAATGGATCCAAGAAGTAGACGAATATTAAATGGAACTTGGTCATTTCATGCCTTTTTTTGTAGCTAGGGACTGCCGGAAAACAAGGATAAACCCTGACGAAGATTTAAGTTTGCTCCATTAGTAAATAAATTTCCTGTAGGAAAAATGGGTAGTTAACGTTGCCCGCTCAAATAATATTAGTTAACAGAAACGTTTTCCTGGATTCCCTGAATTCAACGAAGTTAAATTTAGATTCAATGCGGATTGGGGAAAGCTCGGAAAAGTGCCATTTAAAATAGTATCCGATGCTCCAACATTTTTATTCGATTTTAACGGAGTTTCGAATTTTGTGTTTAATATTCCGTGATTTTCATATTTGCTCTATTGAAATATTTAGACAGGATCCCAAAGTTTTTGCTCAAATTTCACCATATCGATTAAATTGAACAAACTTGCCATACCAGAATAGTATACGAATATTCAAACAATGGAGAAATGTATTTTTCCACGCCTTTTTGATCATATTTACATTTCACGTGTGCTTATTCTGGTAATAATAACGTACTTTATTCTTTCTATTCTACATATGGTTGTTGTGTGAAAAATAAACAATTTTCACGTATGAATGTTACATTACTGAATTTGAATATGCTATTTTCGTGAATTGTTATCAACTCAATTTTCCATTTCATTTGTGTTGTTTTCCTATTTGTTTAATCATATAGTTTTGAAGTTTAGTTATTCCAACCGTTACCTCAGTGTAGGTGCCGGAACTGTCATCCACGTGAATAGCTGTCACTATACAAATAAGTTATTTCTTAGGAAAATGTTAAAAGATGTCGATGTGTTTTAGATGGAACATTGATTGTAATTTCCCTAAAGCGATACAATCACTGCAAAGAGTGACGAAAGCCCAGTTCTACTAGCAAATAATGGCTGAAATTCACACAACTTTCAAATAATAGCCTATTGAATAATTTTCCATATAATATACAGTGTGTTATTCATAAAATGCGACTTGGGGACTCTTGTACAAAACTATCAAATACGAGCTAACTTTTTAACCAAATAGTGTTAATAAGAAATAATAACAGATTTGAAGAGGTCGTTAGGAAATAAGTTGAAATGCACTTTCAATTTTCCCAAATTTGGTCTGGTTTGATGAAAAAATGCATAATATGTTTTAAAAAGTTGTAGGCCATTTTCTCAATACTTTAGAATACTAACAACTGAGGAGGAAGTTGGCCGGACGGTTGAAGCACGGAAAATGAGGAGAATAAGTTAATGTGAAGAATCGTGGTTCGATTCTCTCCTGTGGTGAGATTTTTTGTTTTCAGTTTGTTTTTGACCATTCAAGTCCAAAAAGAAATTGTAGGTAGAACTGTTTTGGACAAGATAATATTTTTGGTGGAGTCGCTATAATAAATTGTCCTGCCGCTATATGGATAGAGGTGGTGCGGGTGATGGTTCCATCTACGGGACTAATTCCCAGTACCCTACAAGACAGCCTCGCTAAACTAGGTCTCCGCAAAAAAAATTTGCAGAAGGCTGCAATTTCGAATACACACTGTCAGTACATTCCTAATTATGTAAATACTACTAAGCCCAATACCATTATTTGCCTTCACACTAGCTACGGACAGGTGGACAATTACCAGTGAAGGCTAAGCAAGTGTACTCTCAGGATAGCATTTTATATATTTATTACCACATCAAGTATATCACCGAAAATAGTGAATAATGAATTTGTAGGTACCTATGTACTCGAATGGATCTGAGGCCATGCAATACGATGAATTTGATTGGTTCTACGGAATCTATAGAAAACTATCAGATATTCCAGATCTTTTTCGTATAAATTATCCATGATTCAAAAGATATTTTTTCAATCCAATGATTCTGGTCGGAATACTCAGTCAAAGTTATGAAACTATTTCATTGCAATGAAAAATGTTCAAATCAAAATATTGCGATGCCTGGAGCTGGTTGAAAATTATTTTAAAAGCTTATGTTTTATGCACAACCATATCTGCCAGTGAGCTGGAACTTCGTTTCATTTATTATCAGTACAGGAAAAACTACTCACTAACCATAATAAAATGTGATCACTTTGTTTTGGTACGTAACAGCTTTGTTATATCGACGTTTCTTAGGTAACGTAGCTCCCCGAAAAAATACATTCATGAATATTTTAAACTGATGACTCTCGCAATATTTGTCTTTAAATAATCCATTTCGGTATAGAAAGCACATTATTTGAATTGCTAATTTAACAATAAACTTTGTAACATTTCGATATTCACGCTGATTATACCGTTATAGTATTGTACTTGCTCAATCCTCTTGCGTTGTATTGAAACAATTAACCCCAATTAAATTCCAATAAATATACATAAGCACCTATGAATATATTTAGCAATTCATCTGCTACCAATTTATTACCTTTGTGGCGTCGTAGTCCAGAACAGTCCATCGGCACATACATCACTGAAACGAGTTAATAACATTATGCTATTGCTCAGTGTATAATACTTCCCATTATTATAAAACTTTTCCAATTTTAAAAGTGATCTCCAGTGTTTGGTTTATAATCTATACAATGAAATCGATTCAATAGTAAATGGATAAGTTGAACTGATTTTGAGTATGAATCAAACTAAAAGTTCAATTTCCACTGCATCCATTTATAAATTCAACGTTATCGATGCCAGAAATATAATGAAAAAGTTTATATCCAGTGGATCTGTTTGAGAAAGTCTATCGGAAATTTGGGTATCAAATATTTTTTATTTATTTAAAACTAAGCAGCCATGGGGAGCACACACAGAAGTGAAATCACAAATGAATATCATTTTCACTGAACAATTAACAGCCCCAAAATTCCGAATGTATCCCTGTTGTAAAAATATGGCGATATACCCAAGATTTTGCATTTTGCGGCCTTATTTCAAGTTTGCAGATATTTTTCATTTTGTTCATATTAAGTCCGCTCCCTGAGTACTTCTTTGTTTTCTTACTACTGTAATGAGTTTCGTAAATTGAAAAAGTCCAAATTTAAATACGAATCTCCTTTTCTAACCTTATTTTTGGTACGTGACTCCTTCTTATATCTTTTGAATAACCCATCTTCATCTGATGCTTTCAATGCACTTCTGACCACTGTCTCAGATATTCCTAATGTGTTTAAAAAAAATTAACATATCCATAGTTTTTTTATCGACTTCGAAGTTATGTGGTCTCTGCTAGTAACTTGCAGAATTTGTTTGCCTTCAACAGTTCATAGGAGAATCTTTTCCTCAGGAAAGCTAAAGTTGTCGTTTTTGCTAAATATTTCCTAACGATTGAAATCTTCAATTTTATTGGTGCATTTTCCCTTTCAGTGGCCACAACCCCTCTATATTAAAGTGGGACGACATTCACTGAGACTTTAAAAATCCGTTCGACTTAGCTCCTTATTAGAGTCTCAAGAACTAATAGTTCCTTCAGATCTATTTCCTGAAGGCATTTTAGAATTACCCCGGTATAGGTAGGTGACCACCTTGCTCCACTAGTTTAAGCTTATTGAGGTATCTCTCTCTAGTTCCCAGGAGTAAATATGATTGTCCTAAACCGTTTCAATGGTCAAATCCTAAAATAGGCAACTCATCGAATATAACAATATAACATAGGAGCTGATACCGCAAAAGGGTTCCAGAAGGGTCTTTGCTAAAGTCTTTGCGCAAAATGTATATCTATTATGTTTTATGCACTTGCGTTTTTCTGAACTGGAACGTTCGGATCTTCACTGATAGACTGTTCTCTACTCCGCCTAAAGCCGAATGAGAGTAATGCCTAGCCTCAAGTGGCGAAAACATCGAATATTGCAGAATCGCCAATTTCATGAAATGCATCCACAATCAGCTCAATGATACAGCTCAATAGCGACAGAATTACCAGGAGCCAGGCTGCACTGGGATTTGCTGCTTTTATGAAGTGAACAAATATAAATCCTCTAATACACCTTATTTATTCAGTAAGCTAGAGGGCTATCCAAAACATTTTCTGAATTTATTCTGTACTTACGCCAGTAAAAATGGCCGTTTTTTGGTCAACTTCGTACTGAATCTTCGATCCAAATTCCTTTTATAAGGCTCAGGATCACTCACTGGGCACAAAATGCCGACAGATTCTGGTGGAGCTTCAGGCGCCATCTTGAAATAACGTTTTTGATCAATATTTCGGAATTTCTTGAGAATAATCTACTCTTTATAACTTTTGCTTAAAACTTTTTTTTCATTATTGCGTATACCTACTTTTTGAGATATGGGACGCTTAATGTAGATATGTCGACGCTCGGCAGGTGAGGCGGCAGCCCAAAGGTTTTTGTCTGGAATAATTTTTTTGTTTGTCTCTAAAAGAGGGGACCTTTCGTTCCGTTTCATTTTATCATGGCATCTGGACATAACAACTTAATTACTTATAAACACAATAATATTTTGTAGTAGTAGGGAATATAATCAAATGAAATGAAAAAAAGTTCGTTAGTTTGGTAAGTGAGGAAATGAACTATGAATTGTTGAGTGCATAAACAACCGTTGTTTTCATTCGTTGGATTTGTACCATTGTAATCTCTATGCATATCTTAAAACTTTTGACCTTATGCCTGGTAGTCCAACACTTCACGTCCTATAGCTCAAAAGTATTTTTTGCGAGGATGAATTCTCTACTGGCCTAACTGTTATGTTCAGTTTTCTCAACTACATAGCAGTACAGGTGAACAGTGCTTCCATGCGCTAGGAGAACAAACTGCGCTTCGTAAAATATCTACTCGTTATAGCTTGGGAAATTTCAGGGCCAAGCTCATACTTTTTTCTTCTGAAGTCTTAGGAGGGTGATCTTTATAATCTAGATTCTATCGTGAGACTGCATTCACCTGTGTGATAATAGGATTAATCTAATTCTGGAAGAAACATTTTCTTGAAAATATTGCCTCATATTAATAGAGTCGTAACAAATTTCAACATTTGTGAGAAGAGTTTAAGTTTAGATACGTGTCTGTAGTGACTGCGGGATAGATAGTCAGTTGCCATACCATCGATTCTTTTGTCTCCAGATTGCAGTTTTGCGACAGAATACACCCCAATAAATCAGAAACGGGACTTTGGACCCCACAAAATCTATATCCCTCTTCACGAAGAGAAATGTTATATCGGAAAATAGACTTCTATTCGGATTTCAGTTTATTTTTAGAGATTGAAAGAAATTCTTGGATTTCCATTTATGATAGTTTATTCATAAATACATCTCCAGTGGAAAATCATAGATAACAAACACAATTCAAAGGTATTCACTATTTACAACAAAGTTTCATCCAATACTATTTCATAAATACATCTCCTGTAGAAAATTATAGATGACAAACACAATTCAAAGGTATTCACTATTTACAACAGAGTTTTATCCAATACTATTTCATAAATGCATCTCCTGCAGAAAATTATAGATGACAAACACAATTCAAAGGTATTCACTATTTACAACAATGTTTCATTCAATACTAGTATGATGCATTACAAAGTCTTGGAAAACTATTAATGCCCGCTCAACTAACAAGGAACAACTACTTTCCCGGCCTTCATGGACCGGGAGACATTGAATCACACTTCTAAGTTAAACGTGGTTGGTATATTCACAAGATATGACCAACCATTTTGGTTGATAAGTTTTACAACCAAAAAGTGAAAATAACAGTTCAGGAAGGAAGAATATCTATATAATCCGATTGTATCGATTGTTCACACTTGTAGTTATTTCCGTTGGTTTACTTGAAAGAGCATAGCAATTGAACTCTTTGTTACGCGAAGTAAATGGAATGTAAATGCTTCAAAACGATGGTTTTTATTTGGAAAAATATTTGAAAGAATGTTTTGATGAAATAAATTGCAAACATATGAAATATACATCAATTTTCTATCATTATAGTATATGGATTTAAGTTATTACGCTCAATTCTATTCACTCGAGAATATTGTCGATGTCTTTCAATTCATCCTTCTATTTTTTATCATCTCATTTTTCTACATTCTTACAACTTCAAAACACATGAGTACATAGTTGATAGATTACATTATGAAATGCTTAGTTATTTATGTATCTAGAGGGAAAGGTGATACATTTTATTGCGGTCGGAACCAATACATACCACAGGTTTTCGAATCGCCCAAAAAAATAAGACCATTTTTAAATCATCACCTCCGTTGTAACTATTTAAATAAAGTATCAAGTACAATTCATGAAAACTTTCAGAATCTGTCAGTTGCTACGGACAGGGTCTAATTATAAAATGAAACTGTTCCAAATCATCAACTTTATTCCAACTGGTTCAACAAATATTGATAGTAATTCACCAATTGATACTGTGGCGCTCTGAGAGTTTTGATTTGCACCATGAAATACTTTTCATTTCAAGCTGCACCTACCTAAGCTTGAAAAATCGCTGGCTTATTCTCCACATTCTTTTTATATTCGAAGAAGGATGTATTGTTCATGGAGAATGATTTGGAAGTATTGAGTTTTCTGGAAAATGGATAACCAAGAAGACGGTACAACCGTAAAAACTGTTATGAAGAATTGGAGGAAAGAAAAACTTTTTCCAAAGGTTTCGCTTGACCAAGCCCACTGTTTTACAACTCGTAAAAATGCTAGAAGATTCATGGAGCATCCAAACAATTTGTAATCCCAGACAGGCCAGTTTTCTTATTTTCAATAACCTCTTTCTATTTTGCATATATTAGCAATTTTTTCCCCGAACTGTTTAATTTGCCGATTTAATTTTTTGATTTCTTACTGTCTTTTTTTTACAAACAATTTTCTTATTTAAAAAACAAGAATAAAATCCATAGATTTTTAAAGAATTGACTTCTAAGAGCTTTCAATACGTTATTTTCTCGGTTATTTCGAACCACAAAAACGAAGAGTCACTAGAAACCATAAAGAAATGAATAAATCTCAACTTAAATAGCGGGGTTGACAAATGTATTGAGCACTTAGCTAAGATGCAGAGCAAAAACATTGGTGCAACTGAACTTCAACTGAGCGACCTTCAAAGTTTAAACTGGTCATAGCTATTAAGAGCTTATGCTTCTATTGGTGCAAACGGCCAAGTGATTTGAGAATTGGAAATTGGGAAGTGCAGTGAGTACATTTCTTAATCATAATTCCAGGCCCCGAAGAAATATTGGGTCTATATTCCGTATAATTAGGATGAGTGTTATCCACTATCTGTACATCCGATGACCTAGGCAAAATTTCCTCTACTGCTTCAATTTTCTCATTGATATTATCATCTATATTGCCTTCGGCAACTGCCGAATTCTCTCAACCCCCGTGTCGCTTTATTTATGTGATGTCACCTTAACACGCTAAAGCGATGAAGTGACGGTACTTAGTAGACGTCAACTTTCCATTGCCAGTAATAAACAGAAAAGCCTTTTCTCTGGAGTTATTGTAGGAAAACCAAATTAAAATTGAAGGAAGTCGAAGTCGAACAGGAGGACAATTTTAAGTAGAAGTTCTTGGGTTTCTTTTCTCTAATGACGTGCGTACGTTTGATATTGTACTAGCAATTTGGAATTATTATTTGTATTGAAACATAAAAATGATTTACAATGATCAATGAAATTGTCAATAAATGGAAATATTGGATAACATCAAAATTATCAAATTTCCATTCTTGTTCAGTTTTTTCAACCACAAAACAATGGCTTTCGCAGTATTCAATATCCAAATCTGTAAGTTCATCATTCCCATGATCACAGATACCAAATACCACTTATTACCAAAAAGTGGAACCACATCCAGACTGACCAAAACATGTACTCGTCCTAAGAATTCTACAGATGATCCCCTTTCCATTTTTAATAGTTATGATCCCCAGTTTATTCTTGGAATAGAAAACCTAAATATGGCTGTGCCTTTTCCTGATACTCTCTTGACAAGGACACCCAAGAATGTGGTTATAATTAATTGGTGTAGAAAAGTAGGTAGGTCTAAGAGATATGTTAACTACAATTCTCGCCTAAAATTGTAACAACCCGTTGTTCCTGTAGACGGTATTTGTGATATCCCAGGGCTGGATCTTTGCCTAAATTAGAATGTTTTAGAACCATCATACAAGGAAGAAGGCTGGTACAGAAACGATAACTTGGGCGCCAACTAATTTTTTATAATCCTCTTAGCAAGTGAAAAGAGTACATTGATGAATTAAGATCATTGATAAGGCCTCTCGACGTTATTTCATATTAAAACGAGAGCATTCAAACATTCGGCACTTTACTTTGAAAACACAGAACTTTTTAGTAATATTCAAGCATAATTATGCCATACTAGCGGTCAAGACACGAATTTTTCTCACATTTTTCTTATTGTGCATTCATTGAAGATTTTGAACACATCATTTCTGCTACACAGTTGATATAATACTCCTAACACATCTTCTCCGCTGAGCAATTGTTAGAAGACTCTTAAAAAATAGAGCCAGAAAAGAAAATTGCCGGTTATCAACAACCCTGGTTTGCTGAGTTTTAAACTGGAGGCGGAGCGAATGATTAACGGTCAAATTCTTACTACTACTATTCGTAATCTGTTTTCGGTTATTAAATTGAATTCCATGTGTTTGTGTGGAATCTCACAATGCTTCGGTCCATTTTCATTATTTTATGATATGACTGTAGCTAGTACTTCCCATTCATACGTTTGGGTTGGGCTCAACAGCCCAGGCACTTGAACTGAATATTATTTGTACCATTACCCATGTTATCTACCTACTTCCATTCCAGAAGCTTCGTGTCTTCTATATAGGCTACCAGTTTATCTGGGTGGATCTTCAGTAGTTGTGATGGTTCTGTTATTTCCACTCCAAAGTGCTTACGTGTAAATTCTCACACAGGCAGAGTATTTGAGTAGGTGTCTCATCGTAGAGGTCACATTTTCTGCACAAAGGTTCACTTACTTTGCCCATCCTGTGCAAATGCTTCCTCAGGGTACAGTGTTCAGTCACCAGGTCGGAAACCGTCTTCAAATTTCTCTCACATAGGTGAAGCAGCCTGGACGAGAGTTCCTTGTCTAACTTTTCCAGTAGACTGTTATTATGGAGGTGTCCTTGTGTCAGCCTCCATTTGAGTTGGTGTTTCTTAACTAACCAGTTTCCGACTTCTCCTCTTATGAAATCCTTCGTGATTTCACAAAATGGTTCCGGATCTGTGAAGGCTCCTTTAGAGCCTAGGCTAGCTGGTCTGCTATTCGATCCCCTGCAATCCTCTCATGTGCTGGCGCCCATATCAGAGACACTATATGGTCTATTGCCAGCATGTTGAGGGATTCATTACAGTTTTTCACCAGCTTAGACCTATTTGTTGGATTGCTGATAGCTTTCAGCAGAGCCTGGATTCAGTGATAATTTCAAGCTAGTACTTGTAGTGCTATTTGGAGCTATTTCTTTTCAAGATGAATAGCTTAACGCTTTCCCTAAAATTAAGATCAAGGATACATTAACGTAAGTTATAGAATTGTTGTAGCGGACTATTTCATGAATTATTTATTTTCTCTCACATTGTAGTTTCATGAATATAAAAATGAATATTCACACGAAAATTGAATAGATGAGGCTTTTACTTGATGAAGATCCATATTAAACGATGAAATAAAACAAATTAAATTGTTTTATTCCATCATCCACACAAAAGCTTGGGAATCTTAAAAGAGTACACTCTTCCCTTTTTGCTGCTAACCCCAATGATATTTGTCTGTGTCCTGATTTATCAGCAACGATCACATGCGCTTGTTGCTTTTCAGCCTATATCTTTCATACATATATATGTAGATATATTATCTTAAAGTAGAGTCGGAGGCGACGATTTGTCAAAGTGAATTTTTCGGATGAAGGTGAGTGATTGTGATGTACTTCATGACGAAGTTAATACCTTCACGTTAAATTGAAAAATGTATATCCACAGCAGAAATACCTTGAGAGTATTATCTTCTGTTTTTGTTCGAATACACTAGAGATGTTTTATATATTGCAATGTGTTTTATCTCAGAAGTGTAATGAATTTTCCAAATTCAATATGGAGAATTCAATATCAAAAAAACTGCTGAGTTGTCAGTTGTATCAAAAAAGCTGTGTGAAACGGGTGGCAATTTAATCAATCACTAGGCTGCAGAAATGCCCACTTAAATTCAAATCGCTCCTCTTAGTTCAAAAACAAGGTATAGTACACTATCATATCGTTAGCTTGTATGATAGCTTGTCTCGAAAAAAATATTACCATTCTATTTTCCATTGTCGTTCTCATCCATCCATTTATTACTGCTAGTGTATCCCGCCTGCTAAATTCATTCACCAATTGAGCGGTAGTTACATTATCAATATTCAAGCACCGTATATGAGAGCTTGTGCTATATTTACGATGTCGACAAACTAATACCTACCAAAAACATCAACAACTCAATCCCTCGAGTTTTAGTAGATTCGTACTGTTTATATATGAAATATCCTCAGCATAATCATACGATGTTATGAACTGATACATGCAGGTTGTATTTACAATAAAAATTAATGTTTACTTCTGCAGCAAGCCAATTGCAGTATGTTTTCCAGCCAGCTTTCGGCATTACCACATTACATATTTGCCTACTTCTGATAAATTTCATTTAAATAGCCACTTTTCTGATTTTGATACTTCAAACATTCAGCTTTGATTTATTTCATTTACCAACTAAATTGAAAACTACAATCTTTTTCAATGGAAATTACTTCTCAGTAATATGGTTAGGTATCGGTGTAGGGTCAGTTTCACAGTTTTTCACTCTCGAGGAAACTACTGTTAGCTACTCATAGAGCTTTTTGAATAAGTCAATCAGCCTTTTAGATAATACTTTGTCCACCCCTTTAATAACTTCATTCGCTGTTTTCATTGATTTTTGCTTTCTTCTTTTAATTTTTATATTCTATGATCCCCCATCTCTGTCGTTGTGCCTTTCTTATTCTCCTTCATTATCTGTCTTTTCAATTGTATTTATTACTCTCTGATTGTTCCTATTTCCTGACTCTACCAATTTGGTACCATTTTTGTTGTTTCCACCCTGTGAGTGCTGGTGCTTTCTCTATAGGCCTCCACAATACTCTTGTCATAAATTAAAAGTCATTGTTTTAGTCTTTTTCCTTTTTTCAATTTCCAATTTAGGTAGCAGTTGAAATGTTTTGTTGCTAAACTTAACTCCGCCCTGGTTTGCTGATGGAAGCTCCCTTGTCTACTTCAAAGTATAAATATCAATGGTCTGGCATTTTCTCTTCTTCTTACACTTGCCATCCCTTTCCATATTTTTTCAGATTCTGCGTTGAGCAGATAACATCTATATACGTTTTTGTCTTTCCCCGGACATAAGTAGGCCTTCCACCCGTATTATTAAAAACCATAACCATTGAAGCCATCCATTACACCAGATAATCCTCGTTATGATTCGAGTAAGATGATCCCCATTGTTGTGATTTGGCATTTACATCCTCTAGAAGTATAAAGCCATCTTTTATTCTCTCACCCTCCTTCATGATCTCATCAATTTTATCTTTATATTATTCCAAGGGTATATTTGGCGGGATGTAAACGCAAATCATTACGAGCGACTTCATTCGGATACATACGTAGCCGTTTTTTCCCGTGATCCCTACGACCTTGATGTCCCTGTTATTATACAGCACTGCTACATCCCTTCTATGGTCAGTTATCCACTTATTCCCAGAGGCAATCTTTATGTTGGGCTCTCCTACTATAAGTATGTCAATTTCATTTCCCATAACTGTAGCCAGTGCAAAATCATAAGCTGCAACACATCTCCCCAGGTAGGTTTGGAAAATTCCTGTTTATGAGAATGTGAAGTGGGTGATAGAAATGAATGAAAGATATGAATAATAAAAATTCAATGATAATACCATAAATAATAGGTATCTTAGATTAGCTTCGACGATCATGCATATATGGTTCATTCAATAACCTTTTTGGTGTGCGTCATCGATTGTTAATGTCTTTTTAACACATTACGTGAGAAGAAATAGAAAAAAGAGGTCTGTGATTAATCTTAATCAAAATATCACAATAATGAACCGTTTGAATGTAATACAAACGTCAACCCGAAGATGATGATGAAGAGGAAGAGGAGGATGTTGGAACGGAGGAGGAATTTTTAAAAGCTGAAGAAAAACGTCTTCAACTATCTTCTTTAAAATGGGAACTAAGAGAAAGTCAACGACAAGCAATACAAAGTTGTGTCAACTTTCATGACTTGGCTTGTGATCTATATAACTCTTTCGATGAATATTCTAAGATGGAGTACGCTAGGCAGTGGAAGAATTTATTGAACGAAGTTATTGACAACCAGAAAGTCAACCCTAATCATTGATAAGTTGATGTATAGATTAGACGCAAGCGCAACCAATCAATCGAGCAATCAAAATACTATGAAGGCGTAGCGGCTATGTGTCTCACGTTTTTCTCCTGTCCCACTGACAGTTCTCGTTAGGTCTGTAGGGGAAAGGCGGGAGGATTGGGACGATTTTCATAAAACGCATAGCTTTTCTGTTGATACAACTAAATACACCCCAAAAACTCACCAAAATGAAGAGAAGACAGTTTCGAAATGGAACATGATCTTAATTCTTGCAACATTATATGGAAAAAATTGAAATTGACATTTCCATAAAAAAAATTACAAGTGTCCCAAACATCCCCCTGGGTGGTTGGTTCCTTCAAATTCCCTTCGTTTTGAGAAATTTCATCGATGTTTTCATTTGTAGAATAGAAATTATTCATTTTTCGCTCTTACGAGGGGTGAACTTACTTTCAAGTAAGAAGTTTCAGTTTGGAGAACCTCTAAAATCTTGGCGATGTTGTTTACAAAGCTTTACTGCCTACCGTCTACTTTTAGTTTAACTGAAACATATAATCACCTAGATTTAAAAAATTCCCCCGAGTGTTTACCTCAACAGTGCCATTATATTTATCGGTGGTGAATTTCTAATCATCACTACTATCTTTACACAGATTCTTCTCGTCAATCATCGGAAGAAGAATTTTCCTTGGTCACTTTCATATTTAGCTTTCTTATTGCAGTTTTCTTTGTTTGTAACTTCATCGCATTAGGTATTGTGTGGTCCCATCATATTTAATAAGAATCCGAATAAGTTGAGGTTAGATTTAAAGAAATCTCGATACATCAATGATTCCTCTATTCGGGACATAATATTGTAGCCCCACTATATTGTTTTGAATCTGATTATATTTTGTTGTTCTAGGAAAAGTAATCTGAGGTAAAATCTTTCTTGAATATGACAAAAGCATAAATTATATCCTGATCCACCAAGTCACAGTAACAATCTAAATCTTTGGTCACGCATGTGGTATTACTACTAAGGCGGTTTGGTTATTCTACAAATTCAAGGCGGCAAATCTCAACATGTCCCAACCCAAACCCGTCCTAAACCTCCTGCCTTTCCCCTACTTTTTTGTTCACAGTCAATTATCATTCATGAAAAGTGGAAATTGATCCTATTGTCATACATATATATTTGAATAATACAAAAATATGCATAGATACACGAAAAAACATCAGAATTTTGAAAGATGGTAATTATTAATCAGTCTCATAGCCTTTTCGGATTTGGCTGAATACGATCCTGATGATTTTTTTCATCGAATTCAGGATAAGCTTTATGTCAAAATGGCTAATAAAATGAACGACATACCCACAACCCGGATATACGTCACAAACGATGACGCACACCAAGAAGGCTATTGAATGTACCATACCAACATGAGTCCGCGCATGCGTTTCCTTTTTCGCCCATTTTTCTACCATGGTTGTGAAAAGATATGTCTCTTGTAGTACCAGGACAATATCTCCTGCATCATCTTCAAGGTGTTTGGACTCTCCAATGATTTTCGCGAATATGGAAAATTCGTGCTCCCTTCTTACTTTTGCGCCTTAGTGTTCATCGAATGTCTCTCTTCTATAAGACTCAGTGGACAGTTTCGTCATCACTTTCCTATTTCTTGCTTCCGACCCACTCTGGACACTTCGTTGCTCCGTCATGGCTCCGTCCTCATGTCCAATCACACGCAGGTTTTGTGTCACTACATTCCTTGGATACATGGCCCTCCTTCCCGCTTTTGAAACTCTTCCGTGTTGTGTCTCAATTTTGCAGTCTCTCACCAGATACTCTTAGAACCAACAGCGTTACATTCATTCACCTCTAATCTCTTCTCCAAACGGCATCTTACCAGGCATATTCGTATGAAACTTTTCGTCAATAACTTCTTGGTGTCCTTTCTCTGCAAATGTTGGTTAGTTATTCATGGGTCTGAGTTCGCCAACTCTATTTCCTATCCTTCATTCTATTATGTCGGAGACTGCGTTAATATAATCATCTTCCGTTGTTTCTGTGTCTATGTCCCTGACGTGTACCGCTTCCTGTCTCTGGAACTCTTGGTGTTTTTGATTTCTGCGCCTTACCTATGTTTATTAACACGTTCTCATCTTCATCTAATGTTATTAGCATCTGCTCATCTTTTGTGCTTTTGGTAGTTCTGATGGCTGTTGCCATTCCCTGGTTCTTTTCTATAGCTTCTTTTACTCTGCCTAGTACATCTTTGTATCCTTCACCACCTCTCTGCACGATTATGCAGTGAATCTGTGCGTGTTCCTCATTTTCTCCATTCGACGTTGGTTTCGACCTTCTGCAAAAATATTATATATGAAAATAATAGTTATTTCCTTCTGCAAAAATATTATATATGAAAATAATAGTTATTTCAGCTTTTCCTCTCATACTTTGCAAATTTCAGCGACTTCAAATGAACTTTTATCAGAAACATGATCTCAAACTTCTTCATTCTCCTTGTTCCATTTTATTTCAATATTCGAGACAAGATATGTCATTTAATTTCCCCTGCAGCAATAGCTTGACAAAAAAGAGTTGAAAGGTTCAAATAAGCTTCAATTTCACTAAAGTATTCAATAGGTTCAACCGGTAGATAACAAGTTTTATAATGTGAAATAATTAAATTCTGGAATAATATCAAAAGTTCATAGCGTTCAGATTCTTAAAAGGATATCATTCACTAATTCATAATATGTACGTCAGTTATTACTACTTTCAATAACTTGATATAGCAGTGGAGATCTTATTCCATATTTTTTGTGGTGTTTTGTGTTCAAGGTTCATCAGGTCAACTCTTTGTGCTCGAATTTCAGCCAATTCCAAGAGAAAATCAACCATTGTGCCTATTTGATGTGGTGCTTGCTTAAAATGAAGTGTAGATTATATTTGACGTGGTGACTGACTGATTGACCCAATGTGTTCCAATGGACTGTTTGGTCAGTCTGTCTTGGTAGAATAACCCAACATTCTACAGATTTCTGCACCACTCACTTCCTTGTTGCCATATTTATTGTCGAGTCTGTACACTCTGAAAAAGGATTGTTTGGTTGAAGTAAACGTATTTGTTTGAAAATGATTTGTTCAGAATTAACAATTAGTAATAAATGCAAAAGAATTGAGTGTTCAATTAAAAGATTCGTATTGTTTGAATTGAAATTATAAATTGTTTGCAATTACTATTTGGATAACTTTCTTCCAAATATTGCAATTATTTAACTTGAAGAATATTCATTTACGCTGAAAACGGTTGGTTTGAATTGAAAAATTACATTTATTTAATGAAAAGTTTATAATAATAACAACTGTTGTTTAACTCAAAGCAATAGGTGTTAAATGAAGAAATTTGAACTGTTTAAATATAGATTATGAATTGTTTGAAATTAAAGTTCACATTTATTTCTTTCAAATATGGCAATTATTAAATATAAAGGAAATATTTGTTGAAAATATATAAATTTGTTTAAATCAAAATATAAAATTCTTATAGATAATGAATCATTGATTTGAAAGTATAGATGCCATAATGTTATTCTACATTGTTGCATATAATTGGTTCAAAGAATATATTTCTTTGAAATTAAAAAACATTCCTAAATTTTTTGTTTTAAAGAAATTAAACACCCAATCACGAGCATTGGGACGTGAAACCCTCACCCCTCTCGTTTCGTCATAGTAGTAGTTGGACTTCAGATAATAAGTAAGTAAGTACTCGGCCCTTGTCTCTGTACTCGGTGTGTTTAATCGTGGACCGTAGGTATTGTATGCATACGATCAGAGACAAAACCCGTT
Source organism: Galerucella pusilla (assembly GCA_910591695.1). NCBI lineage: Eukaryota > Metazoa > Arthropoda > Insecta > Coleoptera > Chrysomelidae > Galerucella > Galerucella pusilla. The sequence continues at coordinate 75,984 of CAJUYI010001317.1, forward strand.
AAAAGTTCAATTTCTTTATTTTATGGTGTTTTTGTTTTAAAAAATGTATTGTTTCGTTTAAACTTGTAGTTGTTTAAAATAAACAACTCAAGTTTCAAAACAAGAGATGTTCATAACGTTTTAAAGAAATTAATTGTTTATATTAAAATATTAATTGTTTGAAGTAAACAAGTTGGAGTTTGGATTGAAGATATAATTTCCTCAAATCTAATCACCTGAATGTTTATATAACACTACAATTAGTTTGAATGATACCAAACTTTTGTTTGAAATTTTAAGCAAACCGAAATTTTAACTTAACACCTCTGTTTGGTTGACTCTATTCAAACTTCAGATTTGTTTATCCTAAAAAAATTTTCTTTTATTCAAGAAAATCTTTTTCCGAGTGTATCGCCGAAGAAGAGTTCTGGTCCAATAAATAAAACTGATAGGTCTTATCTTGTTATTTCATTATTCATTCCATTGCCCTTATGATTGTCGTGCCGTGATACCTAGGCTATTCTGACCTTGCAACGGATCTAAGTGCGTTTCTTGAACATCATTTTATAATTTGGAGTATAAATAATGCTGAAAACAATGTAAATATTTGCATAGCTATAATTGATGCTGGTCTATATTATAATGTATCTAACGTCTAGTCCATCCAATTAAAATCATGGAAACTCATTTAAAAGGAAGGGGGAAACAGCTTTAGCCTGTCTCCCAATTTTATTAAACGTTGATTATTCTAACAGACTCATCATAAGTATAGACAAATAACATGAATGGGGATAGAGATAAATTTATGAGTAGTCGAAAATATTAGTTTGATAAAGTGGAATATGCTTTTATAACACATCGTGCTTGAAATGTTTGTTCACCATGTATATAAATAGGCACACATACAAGTGAAGCTGATAAGATCATGATAACGGTACACCAATTAGGCAATTTATATCAGTTTGAGAAAGTTTTGTTTATGTATCACCCATTATTTACAGGTTTATCCCCAAAAATATACATGTAACACGTTCGACTTAATCCCATTTGCGTTCAAAATCGGGTGAAATGAATTCTATGGTATGATGAAATTTTGTCGATAAATATGTATTTTGCTTAAAAACTATTCAATGTAATACTCTGTGATATTGATACATAAAAAAATATATCATAAACCAAAATGTAGTGTGCCATCATAAAGAGATATTGCTAGAATATTGCTATTCAGAAACGACATAAACACCTTGAACATAAAGTAATATCGTTTTATCTTGTGCTGTTATTTATCACTTTGTTTCCTTTATTGCTCTATATAAAAACGCAAATATACAATGTAGTATTTTAGTATCGGTATATATGGGTCCATTTTAGAAATTGTTACTTTGTTGACGAATTCATTCCGTATTTTCAATCCAAGAAATTGTTTAATGTACTACGGATAGTGCTCTAGTCGTTATTTTGTGGCTTGAGATTTGTGGTTTAAGACTAACATTAAATGAAAGTCAATGCTTGTGAGTGAATTATTACTCTTACAATGGATAACATTTTATACTCCATTCAACTTTTATTTCTATCCTAGCAGGCGGCTTCATATACAAACAAAACCAGTATAGTGCGAACGCAAGACTTGAGAACAGGTGCAATAAATGCTTCCGTTCTCCGCTAGTACTAAACCAATAGGCACGCAAGATGCCACATTTTCATTTAATTCTGATTCAATTAGCGCATGAAAACAATAATTTTTGTTCCAACCCACAAGTTTTGTTCGATCACGAAACGGTTTCAGAACTACTAGGATCGATTATATGCGCAGGCGTTAACTTCACACGGATACATGTCTATAAAAATCACTGCCGGGCTGGAACGGTTTTGTGATTGCATTTCGTACGATCAGATCAGTAGGATTAATTATAATATAATAATATATGGACGTATTTTGTGAAATAATATTTTTAAAAGATGTATCAGCCCAATTCACAACATTATTAACCAATTATGTTGCTAACTACTTCAAATTGAGTTCTCACCTGAGTAATTTTCACTCTTGACTCTTTTGTTGGGAATTAATTCCAAATAATCTTTACTGCTTGTACTATCAAGTTCTGAAAAATCGCTAATTCCATCGTCACTCATTTTTACATAGAACTTTCTCTACTAAAGCAAGATTAATATACCGTGACGTAAAAAAACCCCACACAAAACATTAGCTAGAAAAATTATAAAAATCGAAAAATGGGTCGAAACGCTTAAAGGAATGCAAGAAACATAACCAAGCTAAATGACAGATAAAACAGCTGTTTGATTCAATATAGTATCAATGCGCAGGCCAGTACAAACATTATTCAATTTGAGCCGTGTATCGAAATTACCGTTCTGAAACCGTTACATAAATGATCCAAAGGAAGGTTGGAACGCAAATAGGATCCGATAAGCCATCACGTCTCGGTTGGAACGCATTTTAATCACTGCGCTTGAGCGTGATCGTCATGTTACGGTTTTTCGACGCGTTGGAACAAACCTAATATGTTTAATCGTTGAGCGCTAAATACTTATGAGAGAAGACGTAAGCGATTTTTAGCCGCAAAATAATGTTAGCGGAGAGACGTCGCCACTCGCACTATGTACGTACACCTAGAAATTTAATAGTCTCATATTGACCGTACTAGTGTGCCCGGTTCAGACGTAGCCGCTGATTTAGTCAGGCATGTCTACTGTTCACACATGTCAAGTTACTTAGTAGTGTTCGCTTAATCAAGTCAAGAATCATCGTTTACACGGAGCCAGTATTTAGTAAAAATCCATTAGCAGCAAGTCGAGTACAAGCAGCGAATTTTCATGAATGTGTACATATTACTTAAATGACCAGAAAACGGAAAGTAACAGAACAAAATCTGCTCGTCAATTTTGAAAATTGCCATCCATAAAACTGGCAGTATATATTTCAAAGAAATTCCAAAAAAAACCTAAATGTCTATAGCTAGGAAAATGGATTAGCAGAAGAAATGAGCTTGGAGCCTTCATTTTCATTTCAAAAGATGATCCAAATGAAAAACTTCCTGCCCTCGGGATGTCAGAGGAGTCAATTAATATTTTGCTGGACCATATAAAATTATCTATTCAAAAGGATGTTACAATATTGGGAGGCGCTTCGTTCCTGAATGCTCTAATTCGTATATTTATTTGATATGAACAATAATTGATACAATGCTCCTATATTTCAATTTTTTTACACCACGCAACAAAATACAAAAACTACAGTACCTACGTTTGTTTGGCTATTCCGCTACCAGTCGTTTGTCTTTTGTGGTGGATACACCACCCGAAAAAATAGAATAGACTCCTATTTACCTCGACCGATAACTCGACAAGGTCAGTGAACTTGACCAGCATAGAGGTGTTCCGACTGGTTAATTAGTAAATTATTCCTTGCCCATGAAGCTTTAACTTTGTGGTTAACATTTCAGATAAATGAAAATATTCATTAATTTCTTTGGAATTTCGATTTTTGGTGGAATAGACAAAAATAAGATTCAAAACCGGAAACGGGGCTGGAGCGGCGGTCTTCACCAGGAAACCCAGATTTGAGATGACAGCCAACATGAGCATGTACGCTACCGCCCACATAGCATTTAAAGAAGATTCATATGCCAAGTATATGCCTTCAACGTCCCGTAAAAGATGTTCGTTTCGGTACATGATTAGCATACGCTGTCCACATACTTTTGAGCACATCCCTGTACATACATCCATAGCAAGTGCTAAGAATTCTAGATTCAAACTTTGATTTTTCCGTAGATCTCTCGCATATGATTCGCACATACCATAAAAGTCCACCTAAAGCTTTTTTTTTTAATTATATATTTAGCATATAATAATAATTTACCATTAACTAAGATTCTTTTCACTACATTTAGCGCATATGCCAAGTATATACCTTGAAGAATATCAGAAGTCTTTTATTTCACAGATATCCTAAGCATGTGATAGGGATTATCAATCAGGTCAGGTAATTTCACATCAGATCTTTAGCACGTTTTATTCGTTTTACATACATGTATGAATAAATATTAACTATTTTCGTTTAATAGATTCTAAGCCATCATTGGTGTTGTACCATTTCATTTTAAATATGCATTTGCCAAAATCAGAATTAACCCCAAAGCCCATCCTTAGCATGTCGAAAATATAAAACATGGAATACTATTTGGTACATTTGAAGCAAATGCCTACGCATATACCATAAAATAAAGTCAAAGGCTTTTAGCATGCGATAATGACTTATTCTTTATTCTTTATGAAGCCATTATCATATATATCTTTCCATTTATAATTATACACTTAACATGTATATATCTGAATAATCTGATGATTAACCCTAAATCATATTTTTAGCATGTGCAAAGTATAAAACATAGAACATTATTTGGTACATTCAATGCACATGCTGAATACGTCCTTCGCACATGCGATCACATTCTGTTTCAGCATATGCTTTATCGCATGTGAATAGCACATTATTTGGAAGAGTATAGACAGCATCTACATTTCTTCAATTATTTATTGAATTGAATTGAGAAATACAGCGTGTATAAAATTGATTTGATGATTGATTAAACATTCATGAAGTGAGAACAACTATATATAGATAATGTTATTAAGAAAATACATTTGAGAAGAGTTCCTTTTCAACAAAGTATTCGAAATAATACATAAACGCATCGAAAGAGGGCGCTGACTTTTATTTGTAACTATACACCGATTCATATGTAACCACGGAAATCAAATACCGGACTAAAGCTAAAGAATTATACTAACCTGGCATAGGGGTTGCCGTGATCAACATGGCATGGAGGTCCTCTCAGAACAAGGATTTTTCATTGCAATAATTAATAATGTTACATTGGTAAATGGTAAATGAAAAATAAGAGGTTGACAAAAAGTTAACTTCTATATCATGTACCCACAAAGAGTATGCATTGCAAGCGAGAAACTTCAGAAGAGCATGTGCAAAGTACATTCTTTTCGTAAAAGGAAGTGTAATGGAAATGCGTAGGTCCTGCGAATATTACGAGATATCCTTAGCATGTGACTAGCATCTACACTAGCACATGTATAGATTAATAGCACTCGGATAGGTATATAATATATACGCCGATAACACGTAGCATGTGAAAAGGATGTGCTATCACATGTTTGTTGGCACTTTGAGCTTTTTAGTGCTGGGAACATACTCAGCATCTTATAAGAACATCCCAGGGCGCAACACAATCTATTTATAGCACTTGTTTTTTTTTTTTTTTTCTTTTTTTTTTTTTTTTTATTCTGTTATTTAACGTAGGTCTATTTCTGCGACTGTGGCTAATCACCGACGCCGGGAGCACTCTACCCCTAACCGGAAATTTTGGCGAACCCACTAGTGTTCCAACCAGTGGTAGCGTTCTTTAACGAGCCCAACATCCATGGACTCGAGACCTCGGTTTTACGTCTCCTCCGAAAGACGGCATATCTACATTATACCTCGTGCTCATTGCCTGCGAGCTGTGATATGCTAGTCCTCTGCAGGCTGTACGGGCCCCATACGATGGTTTTTCCCTGGCATGGTCGTCACCCATCCAAGTACTTACCATGTCCGACCTTGCTTGACTGTAATTATCGCATCGAACGCGTCGCACTTGTTTTGGTATTATTTGAGAACATGCTTTGCACATCCATGTTCTTTTTGGAAATATTCCACGCATATGCTTAGGATGTCAAATTGCTATGTGGGCGTCTTTCAGGCTGAAGTATACGCCATTTAACTGGCTGCAAAAGAGCTGATTAATCAACCTGTTGTAAAAAAAAACACATCCTGTCAGATAGCCAGGCTACTCTTAAAGCACTGAGCTCGAACAGGATAAAATCTAAGATGGTATATAACTGTCTATAACAGAGTCATTTTGACCTGGGTGCTGGCGCATTGAGTGGAGGGCAATGAGGAGACCGACACTCTGGCGAAAGAGGGATTAGAGACTTCATTTATCGGTCCTGCACCATTTTTTGGCATTGCAGAAAGTACTGCTAAGCTACCTGGGCGGAGAGGAAAACCTTCACGTACTGGGCACACATAACCGGGCTCTCTCACTCGAAGGCGTTCATATACTACCCTTCGAGTACAAAAAGCAAGCAGATCCTGGAATGGACTAGAACAAACCTACTCATTCTTACGAGACTGCTTACAGGACATTGTAGACTGAATTACCACTTGAAGAAGATGAGTTTGATTCAGACCTTGGACTGTAGATTCTGTAATTTGAAGGACGAGACTGCGGAGAACATACAATGCTCATGCCTAGCCTTGAACAGGGCAAGATATAATATATTCGGTAGTAGTACCTTAGAGACAAACAACTTCAAAAAAGTATCACCAAATACAACCATGGACTTCGTCAGAAGCACAGACTTGTGGGGTATTTCGCGAGGGGTTTTGCATCGGGCAGTATGAGGTGCGAGGCCTATAAATGTCTTCACTATCGTGATGAATATACAATTTTTTTTCACTACTAGCCAAGTTTGGAGAAAAATTCGAGAACAATTTACCTTATACAGTATTTCAATGATGAAATATTACTTACCAAAAGATATTTGATGGGAAAACGGTGCATACGGATTTCTTTATTGTTGCTATTTCAATTTAAATACACAGCAATAAAATATCATCATTTCTTAAGGTTATAATCAGCAATAGTACGTATTTCAACGGATTAACGAAATCAATTTATACGACCCAATTAAAAAATTTGACAAAACGTAGGTTATGTTTTACTTTGATCTTATAACACATGCGCAATTGAAGAATAAACAAATTACAGCGGTGGCTTGTTCACAGCACCACACCTTGAGTGTAGAGTAATATTTGACTACAAGGTGAGCGATCATGGAACATTTGATATATACTTCACACTCTACCCCATAACGCACCACAAGAAGCGCAAACCCCATTGTCTTACTGATACCGCACTTCTTATTTCTTCAGTCATTTTTGGTTGAGCGTGAACTTTAAGCTAATGGAATTTTAAGTAGAATAATTTTATCTTGTTAGATTGTTAGGTAGTTTCAAACAGCAAATCTGTCAAAGACAATTGGATATTTATACAAAATTTTTGTGGAGGTACTATCCCGGGATTCTCAAAATATATGAATTTGTCCATTATTGACCTAGGTTGACAATAAACAATTATTAACCACCAATAAGGGAACTTATTTTCTCAGTTGGCTAGGAGATAAAATAATTGTCAACTTCACAGCTAGTAGTGGAAAACGATAAAAACGATTTATGTATCCATCCTTTTTTACTCCCAGCTTTGGTTCATATTTCTTTATATCGAACGATATAAATCTGTAATTATTGTATGTAGTCAACTAAAAAAACTGCCCGCTTTTAAAATAAATGAATCTCACAAAACAAGTCTGAATCCAGCGCAAATGGGTCGATCCGAAGCACGGTGGGGGCAAGACGAATGAATAGTTCGATGTTTAAACACCGGGTCGCCTAAATAGAGTGTGCCAGAATCTTCATAAGATGCAACATTTTTTATTTCTTTGCATCTTTTTGATCATGAACAATATGGGAAGACGAACATTTAATGATGAGCCTACCCCCTCTTCATCAACTCTACATAATACCAGGCTACTACTAAAGTTTTGTCAAGGGTAAAAAGTCAATTATTAATATTGTAAACTTCACTCCAAGATATTTCGTTCCAGTCTTACACCAACATGATTAATTCAAGAGAAAGGCCCACAGCAGGCAGTCATTAATTCGATAACAATAGCACAGTATCAAATTGTACTCCATTCATCGAGAAGATGATGTCTAATAGTATGACTATTTCACAACTGAAATGTTGGCTGTTAAAATGATAGTTCATTCTAGTATCTCAATTATACCTACTGAGATCAGTCATAGAAATATGGTGAAATGTACTCTACATTCTAGCTTCTCGTTAAATATCTTCCATATTCATATATTTTTCGGAATTTTTTAGTTTATCAATTTCACTCTCTTCGTTATGTTAGTGCATATTGTCTCGTTCGCCCAGCTGGAACAGAATATAATAATATTTTTTAGACGCTATAAGAACATTCCAAAACTCTCCCCAAAACGCCAGGCTACTTTTTCCATGCGCCTTCTGCTGAATTGCTGTATTTTTTAAATTCATTGTGGACTGCCAGTATACTTTTTTGGCTTTATTGATCATCATGGCTTTATTGATCATCATGGCTTTATTGATCATTATATACTGAGGCTATGATGTATCTCCAAAAGATTTGACTTGACACACAGCATGATACTTTATTCACATCTCAGCATGTTGAACTTGGTAAACCAAGCTAGTGAGATGCAAAGGGAGTGGGATGATCCATGAATGCTCATTAACTTGCTAACAGGTTAATCTTGTTTATGAAGTACTATAATATTAACTTTATAACCGTACGTAAAACGGGTTTCAATATAGTTCACATTGAGCAACCGTTGTCAAACAATAGATGTACGCGACTTAATGTTACATGTTCCGACCTAATTTTCTGTATTATCTCTAAGTAGCAAAAAGTTGATCTTTCTAAGTATAATTCCAATAAGTCTCATATTACCCCATTTAGACTGTATTCAAATTCTACTTCATCTAATGTTTATCCTACATCTTGCTGAGGATGGTTAATTAATTATCATAGTTTGTCTTTCCATGCGGGTTTGACCACTTTAGCAGTCTCTGCAGCTGAAGCTTGTGGTTGAAATTTGATCGCTTCCTATAAATATACATGCAATACTTAGAAATGGAAAACAGACGTAGCATAAACTGATTCTCGATGTTACTTCTGCAAACGACATTCTCATTCGTACTACGTAATTTCCACAATTGACAATTAAAGTCAAATGCACTAGTAGTGGGCTGATATGTGTCGATAAACATCTCTTTGAACAATAACCAATCGACCGAACCTATGTCTCTGGTATGTGATATCGTTTTTGCTTTGTGTGAATCACATTCACCTATCCAATTTATCTTCCCAACGAGATTCCGGTGATTACATTTTTTGGATCTTGCTTGTCACACACGAGAATCAAAAAAATGGAAACGAAAGCCTCGAATGTCGTGAATAAAAGATGAAAAAGAAATTGGCGATGTTTAATAGAAATAAACAAATTCGATATTTGCAAATGATTTTTTTCCGTTTAGTCCCTTTTGGCTTTCTTCCACCAGTCTGGTATGAAGTTATGTTCTCCTTGTGAGAAGGAATATTCGAGTTTCTCATTTCGCTATACACGCCTGTAGCCTGCTCCTGCCCCTTTCCAAGTCTTCGACCCGGCTGCACAGCTGCTGTCTCCTCTGGAAAACTCCAGTTCGCTTGTGTCTTGGCAGTTTGTAACGATTTTCTCCTGAAACATCGTTCTAGAAACTATGGTTCGATTCAAAGCTGTTTTTACCAAGCCAGTGTAGATATAAAAGGACGACCGAGAATCGTAGCAGGCAGTCTAGCGAGGTATTGACTCGGTGGGCTTCCTTTCTCCGGTTGGCAGGGTACTGACTTGTCGACAATCCCTCCCCTTATTCAGCAGGGTATTGACCTGTCTGAATTAACCTATTCGCGCTGAAGGTATTGACTTCAGTGAAAATCCTGAACCGTTTATGTACGAAATGTACTGACTCTCGTACTCCTCCGAAGTTCCTGTCCCTAAGGTACTGACTGAGGGATATTCTATCCTCATGAAAGGTACTGACTTTCGTTATCCTCTTGTCCCTAAGGTACTGACTTAGGGATACTCTATCCTCGCTGAAGGTATTGACTTCAGCGTACATCCCGAAAACCGATAGAGAACGGAAGGTATCGACTTTCGCCCTTTCCTGATTTTCCAGTCCCTAAGGTATTGAATTAGGGACATTCCATTGCGTTTACAGTACGAACTGATAGACTACCCTCTGGTCGTAGCTTCACAATTAGAAGACGTCGCCTACGACGAAATCCCAGGAACAGAAGCCTTCATTTCAAATCAGCCGTTGAACCCACACACCTTTTTGTAAATAGTGACTGTATATAGTATATTTGAGAATAAACTTTCATTTTATATTGGAATCCTGTCTCTGACTGTGAATACCTACCCGACAATACGTACCTACCCATACGGAGGGTTACAAGTTCTTTCTGTAAGGTTATTGGATGTGTTGTAACCTCGCTTTCTCCACTTGAGGAGAAAGACCCTTTAGGGTGGCTAGACTCCATGTTAGGGTTACGCTGGTTGTCCACCAGATCAAAGACTCATAAGTTCGACTTGCCATTCTATAGGGCCTTACTTTTACATCGTTCACTGCACTATGTGCCTTCTTGTTCACTATTATACCCCCAGATAAAGTGGTGTTTAGCGAAAATGAGCTTGAATCCATTAGCAATAATGTGAAGCAGACATTTTATGAATGGGAAATGGAGCAATTGCAAGAACTATATATGAATGTATACTTGGGTAACAATCATTCATACCAAAAGGATCTATTGTGCCCCCTTCCCTCTACTTAGTTCCTGTATGAAAAAAGTAGGAGGAGATTCCAGGTCTGAGAAAAACTATTTGCTCAAACTTGGTGAAGGGAAAATGACAAATATTGCGATGATGCAACAAAAATAGCGCAAAGTGTGCTG